>KL286883.1:0-35423 GCA_000699545.1 Podiceps cristatus | reverse complement strand
CTTTCCCTCTCTTGATTACAGAGGCAGACTAGACAACAAACTCAGACGCAGACCATTGCAGTGTAGAAGTCTATGTTCAACAGTGAACGTCGCTCCCTTGGAATAGTCATTGTAATAGTGTTGGATGCTGGGTTTGCTGTTCTGCTACCCCAAAGACAACCTGAGAAATGAGAACCTGTGCTAGCTCTTCTTGAGTGTCCTCATGATTACCCTTCATCAAGTACAAAGAAAATTCTCCTTTGTTGTTTAGAGACACAAGAACTACTGAATAGGAGTTTGTTTCTCATACAAGCTCATACATCCCTGTATGCCTATGAATACAGCAGGAACTACAAGTCTGCTTTCCACTGTCAAATTAAAAACAACAGTAACTATCATATGTGTCTGTCTGAAAATATAAGTCTTTCCGTGCCTGTTTGGCCCATGGGTTGCACAGAAGTACAGGTTATAACGTTTGTACACATAGGGCAGTAAGTTCACTGTACAGGTGGTTTTGTGTTGGCCTCATTTCTCTCTTAAATATTCACTAGTGATAGTTGCTTAAAAAGAAGGGCTATCACATGTGAAAACGCAACTTTTTTTAAAAAAAGTCTAGGCTTTTGAGGCAAAACCTGTCTAGACATGGTAACAGAATCATGCTTCTAAGAATAGAGTTACCTCACAAATGGGAAATCAGACAAATTGAGCAAATGGGATTTTTTTTTTTTAAAAAAATAGGAATCCTATCCTACAAAAAATCAAAGTATTAGTTGCATTGGGAAAAAAAATACATTTTCAGTATTTTTTTCTTTAAATAAATGCATCATGCTCTTGCTCTAGTGATCTCACTTCATAAGCCTTCAAGTTATGAGTGTGTGTCTCTCCTTTAAGCCAGAACCCAGAACAGTATTGTTGGTGAGTTCACCAGTTTGGTTAGCATAGGTTTGCCTAGGGTGTAACAAAGAAAACACTTGAACATACCAATAAGCGCTTGGCTGTGCAGCTGGCAGGGACAAAATGTATAAACTCCTTTAAAGACAGGGACAGAGAGATGTAGCAGCAGCTCTAAAATAGTGACAGTTCCCCTGTATCAGCATTTTTCTGTACCTGACCCTTCCAGGAAGGAAAAACAAAAAATCAAATTCAGCATCTGCTATCAGAATTCTCTGCATTGCTAAGCACAACAGAGATCTTTCTAACATATGAAATTTGAGAATTAGTATTCATCTCCTGTGGCCTAACAAAGTAAGAATGTAAAGAATGTGCTTAAAAGCCACTGCTCATTGCTTTTACTTCATAGGTTAGCTGATACCTTCAAAAGATAAATATTAAGGAACACCATCCCCAAACTTACCTACTTTTAATACCCTACAGAGCTCCTGCCGCTTTATAGCTGTAGTTATTATTATTATTCCATTTTCTAAAAAGTATTTTCCAGTTCTTCGCACAATATTTCTTTTAAAGAGAGATTGCAATGACAACTATCATGCAGGAAGTCCAGTATAATGTTTATTGGTTACTGTTGTTTCATGTTGGCTCTTGAGAAGTTGATTGTGGATTGATTGTTGAACCCAGAATGCACTGCTTTGGTGGGGACAGCAGGGTCATTTTCATTTGCTTTTATCTACAGAGAAGGAAAAGACAATATGATATAATCTTTCAAAAGAAGATCTCTGCTTTGCAATTTGTCACTCAGAGAGGTAATAATGGAGAAAGAGTGCTAGGAGCTAGAAAGAATGATTATTGCTCCCTCACTCTGTTGCAGCTTTAGCCTTTTGTCCTCTCTCTTACAAAAGCTTTCCCCCTTATGATAGAGGAAAACAAATAGGATGCTGCTCTCTGTTGCCGCTACTGGTGCCCTGGATGAGGTTCACTGTGAAGTACCTTTAAAGGAAGGATACAGTGAAATGTGGAAAAGCTAACTTCACCCTCCCATCATTGCAGGCTTTTTCCCATCCTCGTATTAACTGGCACTAAGAACAGACCCATTTTATGTGAGGTGTGAACAGGGGCTTTATGTCCATCTATTGGGAAATAATTTCTCAGACTAGCTGATCTCATTGTTGGTACACATATACACATTGTTCGTACTACATGTTTTTGTACCGAAAATCTCAGCCTGGATTTTGTCATGCTTACTGCCACCCACTGTCCCTGTGGCCAATATTAATCCACTGCCCTGCTGTAGTAGACAACATTTCAGCTGCACTTGGCATACAGCAGCATCATGTCTCCATCGGGCTTGCTGAATGTCTTACCTAGTTCTTTTACTTTTTCCTGAAGCATTTTTTCTGCTTGTTAAACGTTAGAGAGTGAGGTGTTGTCACCTAGTCCTTCTCCCCAGCTGCCTTATCCCACCCATATGTTGCACCGCACTGATCCTTGCTAGGTTTTTCTGAGAGACCGTTCAAATCACTAAGCCAGCAGAAAACTAACCCAACAAAGGAAGATAACAGTTTACTGCTGGCTTAGCAAGTAATTCAGTTCACAGAAAGATCTACCGAGCACCAGAGTGTACACAGGTGAGGGAGAGTCAATAACCAAGCTACACAATGTGGTCACTGGACAGGAGAGAAGGGGAGATGCCGGGTGTTATTCCCCGTTAGCAGCACTGAGCCTTACAGCAGCTCAGCCATCCATTGGACCACCGCTGGCGTTGCCTCCAGCACCTCTATCGCGTGAAGACAGCTGCTGTCCTCGTCAAACAGATCTATCAGCTTAATTCAAACAGTACAATTGGTGGTGAGTTATTGTCTGTAACACAGGAACACTAAGAATTTAATTTTTCACATCAAGCTGGTTTTGGTTGGTTTGTCTGTTTTTTGTAAATTTGCAAGCCAAATGTTTATGCTTTGTTTGTACTCCTGGTGCTAACTGAACTCAGGTTTTCTCTGGGCCTTCAGACCCATGTCTCAGTCTAGCAGTTAAACTCCATTTGCTTCTCTCAACTGAACTTTTTAAATAAGGCTTCAGCCAGAAAGAGGTTCTCCATATCTGGGCTGCCACTCATTTTCATCAAATTTAAAGGTACCAAGACAACTCAGCTTCTGAGAGGGCTTATTTCAGACAAGCCTGTCACAAGCTAGACAGACTGCTACACTTCTCTTGATGTTTCAGAGAGGCATTAAGTAAAGTAGTTTTCACTAATCAAAAGAGACAGTTACCTGCAAGAGCCAAAACTGGGGAATGAATCTGTTATTTTGGTGTGATGGATGTTCCTGAGACCACGTCTCTATATGGTGCTCTCTTAACGGGAACAGGCTGACAGACCTGCAATAAAATATTTCAAAACTTTCACTATTATTTGTCTTCCCCTTACAATTACTAATTGGACACAATGAAAATAGCAGTCCTATGACAACCCAGCTTTGTATGTTCTGCACCCCGACACTTTCATCAAACCTCTCGCTTGGAAAGATCTGCTACACTGGGATTAAACAGTTCATTTCTCAGCATTCACCAGGAGCTGGGTGGCACAATCTGTTCAGCACTGTAACAAAGCAATTCTAAACTAGTTTTTTTAAAGAAGCAACTGACCATGTTCTACCTCATTTTATTGATGCTTCTCCCTTCCTTAGTCCAAACAGATCTTGGAGTGGCAAAACCACAGAGATGATGGCACATGATTAGGATATGTTAAAACACGATCATAAAGCAATGAATCTGGTTGCTTCTGTATATTTTTTTAAATCTTGGTTCAGCTACTTCAGGATATCCCAGGAGAGAACAAGTACAGAGAAAACACATCTGAGCTGCTCTCCAGAACAGCTGACTCACTGCATGCCCAAGCTATAAGCTTGTTCTTTGTTTGTAATCACATTTTTCAGTGATGCTCTTAATAGAGGTAAGAGAGGTTAATGAGCATCAGTGAAACAAAGCAAATCCTGCCTTATATGGGTATCTACTATCCACCATCCCAGCTGCTGGCTGTGGGAGGTTGACCTGATTGAAAAATCACTTCTGAAGACATGCTGCAATTGATGTTTTGGTTAAGGGAAAATTCTCTCTAGCTTTGATGGAAAATGGAAACCACCACCTTAACTGAAGTCTTTCAGAATTCTGTAGCTATCAAATTTCTTATAAATTTTAGTTTAGTTTTGATACTAATCTTCCTCTAACATGGGATATAAAGCTTTATCAGAGATGTCAAGATCTGGAGTCACTAGAACTCAGTTGTGCTTGAGGAAGCACCTATCATTTCATAACTGTAATGTCTTCTCTTACATGAAAAGGAATGCCCCAAGTTTGGCTGGTGTAATGCCAGTACAAATCTGTTTTCAATAGCTAGTTTCTATTACCATTACCTGGCATTTAGTTTACATCAAAAATCACAGGGATCAACATTGCACAACAAAGAACGTGCTATAATGATAAGCAGCCCTCATTAACAAAGTGCCAAGTATCTTCAATGTCCAGTGGATTAAACACATTCACAGGCATATACAACTTTGTGCATGATACGTATCCCACTGAAGACAGATCCAAAGGACCATGATTTCTAAAAGAGGAACACTGCAAAGAGAATCTATCTAGATTAAAAATGCAGAGCGAGTCTACTGTAGGTGAGCAGTTCTCACTGTTTAGCCTGTGAGACCATCTTATCTGCAGCTGGCTATGGAATTGCATGACCTTTGGAGCAATTGTTTCAATTCAGTTACATGTTCAGAGGAAAGGGAAGAACTTTTCTCTGGACAAATTCACAGTTAGGATTAGTGGTTCACTTTTCTACTAGCTCTGGGAAGTCCAGGCACAGATTATTTTCTTTGCCCTTTCTTTCCCCCAGAAACCTTCACCTTCATTGAGAATAGAATCTGCAAAATTTGTGAGCAGATTTAAATGAGGAATCTGGTTGCAAATTAAAAAGCAAAGTAGAAACAGCATAGTTAGATGCTAAAATAATGCAAGTGAAAATATCTCTAGTTTATCTAACTTACACTGACTCATACCAGTACAAAAATAAAAGTGCTTCTTTATGTTTGGAAAACCCCAAAATGCAATAATCTGTTTTCTGTTCTTAGTTCCCAGGGAAAAACTTGTGCTCATGAGGGAACTTCCCTGCCTATCCAGTGTATTATGTGTATCAACTTGCAGGCAGCCTACCAGCTCCTCGGAAAGTGTGGTCTTTGGAGGAAAACCTTACTCAGCTTCTTTTACATACCTTTCTCTGTCCGTCAAGACAACAGCAGGAAGAAATATACAGAATTATCTTGAAAGCATTTCAATGGGCCATACCTCCCATGGATGCTAGTCTGATTCCTCTTTTTGATCCTGCAGCGAATCCCACTGATTTAGCTTGTGATTTTAAAATATACTTAGTCTGGGTGCTTTTGAAAATCCTACTCAAAGTAAGTAATACTAAGGAGGTAAAACATTCTTCAGGAATGCTTGCATGGTAAATAGGCACTGAAAAATCAATCTTCATGTATTTTTCAATATTTCTCTTAAAAAAATATAGAACAAGAGCTTGAACAGAGCTATCTTGCTTGGTCCAGCGGTGCCCTTTGCACATGTTCAGCTTTTAACACATTCTTGACGAAACAAAGCCAAGTGTTCAATATTCTACAGGGTTTAGCTCCAAATATCTAATCCATGAAAGAGAAAATCATTGATTTCTTCCTCAGTGTAAGATTTCTTCCAGTATATGATGTTAAGCCTCTCTGATTTTCAGTGAAATCAGTGATGAAATGTAGCAGTTAGTCAGATTACTCATGAGCAAAACTTTGTCGGCTTTTATTGTAAGTGGGACATGTTTATTTTAAAAAGTACCCAGGCTTAGTCTGCGAGCTGTACAGACTACCCTAAGAGCAGAAACTAGTCTATGATATTTTTCTGTAAGATAAAGAGCAGTTAAAATTGAGTCCTTACTTTCATTTCCTCCCACCTTGGCAGATTTTGATTAGTAAGGGAAATTACCATTGAATCCCCAAACCTTTCTTCCCAAGAGCTAGTTATCCTCATGTTGTACATAGCATTATAGAGATTTATTAGTTTAATTAACCTGCTCCCGCTGCCTGACTCGTTTGTAGACATATGGAGGGAATGGTGGACGGGAGACATATTTGCCTTCTCCTGCTGTGACATTGAAAGCTCCGCCTTCATAAACCACTTTGCCTCTTGAAACTGTTGCAACGGGGACTCCATGGCACACCATTCCTTCAAATATATTGAAGTTGTTGGCCTGGTGATGTGTCTTTGCAGATATTGTCCTGTGTTTACAAAACAACATCCAGAATTACTGTGAACCTTGCATTTTACTTCATTATAAAATTTTGAGAAGTTGATAAAGGAGGAAAATTTAGCAGCATTTTTAGACTATGAAATTGTACAGTACATCATGGAACAGCTGTAAAAATAGGATAGAGCATTAACATTTCATTGAACAGTAATTGCATTTCAAAAGAATGAAGAGAGAGTCAAAGGGACAGAACTTAGCAGCCTTGAAATGCAAAATTTTCCACTAGAAAGAGATTAGTGGGGAAAAAAAAATCAGCTTGTAACATTTTATTTCGATAATATGATTTCATTCTGCCTTGTCAAGCAAGTATCTATGCACAATAAGGTCAGAAAAAGCTCTGACCTTTTAGGTAGAATGACTTGCAATTTCAGGTTTGAAAAGTACGGCTGCAATGTTTCTAAGATGGAGACTCATGAATAACACAAAGATTCTTTCACTGGAAAGTCAGTAGATCATAATGAGTTTTAGTAACTCTCAATGCGAGTTGGATTGATCCAGTGGCTGACAGCACAGATATCTCGATGCTGCCAAATAATAATGACAATGTCACACTTCTACATACCTTTCCTCCAAGAGTATTAAGCAAATTATAATTTTAGACCTCAACAGTACCCATTTGAGCTACAGTATTATTGCTTTGCTTATGCATAGACCTCATTCTTTATGATCACCATTTTTCTAGCCAGTTTCTCCAACCCAAGGTGGCTACATTAAAGGCAGAGCCAATGCTAGAGCTGACATTGGCATCTGGAAGTGCAGGCTGTGTATACTTCATTATGTATTTTCCCTACTGAGCTACTCACTATCTACTGTATCTAAAATGGGTCAAAAGATATTGCATTTTTGTTAATTGTTTTACTAATTCCTGTTTCCAATCTACAGGTGTTTTTTAAAATAATTTGGAGTGTTTATATTTTTATTGTCATCTGTAATTTCTGAAATGAAGGAGGCTTCATGCTTTTGGCTAGCAGTCAGAATTTTCCAGAACGGGTGCTCACACAACAAAAAACTATCATTCAAATACAGCATTTACATTATTCCAGAGACTACCTCTTTTTCAAAGAATTATCAAAGTCAAAAGCAATAAGAAATACTAATAGATTAAAATATTTTTCTATTTGGAGAAGAATTTTCTACAACCTTTCTTAATACCCTTATCAAAATGAGAAAACCACAACAAAATCTTGAAGTATAGCCATTTTCAAAAGTAATCACATATCAAATATTTCAAGTGATTACTTATACAGAGGAAAAAAGAATGTGGAGGGATACTTAGTTTTCCTTTTATATTGTACCATTGAACTAAGAGAAATTGGTTCTACTAAGGGCTACATTTAAATCTTGGTGGCAACCGCCTTTTTAAAGGCTGTATATATAGAAATACTCTCTATGACCAATCTGACCGTAAGAATAAAAACTTTTCCTTATCAGCACACCTTGAACAGAAAACTTATGCATGCCTGTTCAGCAGTATCAGCATCTTCTAGATTCACAGTGGAAAGAGCGAGCAATAGAAGTCAGACCTCTCTTGTATTCACTGGTCCCATGAATACTGTCAACCAACTTCATCCATGGGTGTTCTAAGAGCCTTACAAGGAGTTTGTGAACATATTCCTCTATCTTATTGCACTACCCTTAAGGGTCCAATTGCTAGAACAGTAAGTAACAACTGTAATATAATTATCTTTAGTATTCTCTGGGTATACATCATATCTACTTGCACCATAGCACAGGGACACAAAAAGAAAAATGGAAAAAGGTAATTTGAGCAAACATACAGAAAAAATAAACAAGATCCTTCAACTCAACATGTGAGTTGTTCAAATGTGCTAGAGCAGGATCACTAGAGGTAAATTTGCCTCAGAGGTAAGGACGTCATTCATAAGAAGATACAAAATGAACAGAAGTTAGCACATTTAAAAGTAATATCCATCTGTACAGATAAACCTTATAGTATGACAAAACACATTTCCCAGAGCTTTTCTCAACTGAAACTTGTATAGAACTAATTTATAACTCTTCTGTTGAAAAAAACCTTAGATCATGCTGCCCTTTCTGTAGAAGAATTCCCACTGATGGAGATCACCGAAATTTGTCTCTGATGTAACCCTTTGACATTATCAATGGCAATGAAAGTTTCAGGTAGCAAGTGAGCAACCCCTTAAAAGAGAACTAGATGGTATGCTTGGGGCTGAAGCTTACAACTCAGCAACCTTATGCAACAGGCTGTTTACTGCTGTATCATCAGCCATTTCACTGACAGGCAGCTTGCTGGGAATCTTAGTGAAATTTCAATATTTGCTCTGAATTTCTGAACACTATTGAACACTCAGCTAATGGCAAGAATGGCTGTAACCTACTTCTAATCCAAGAAATCAAGACTGCCACCATAGTGAAGTATAATGCAATAGCTGTCTCCAGCATCCTAAGTGATGCCTGATTTAAGGGATTATTCAACATGAGACAGCAGATTCTGACTCCAGGCTTCAAAATCCTGTACTGGATTTTTTGGTTTTTTTATTAAAATTTGTATAATTCTCTAATTCTGGTCATAAATTACAGTGGCTCTTGTTTCAAGCAACCCTTTCTCAAATGGAGACTGAGATCAGAATGATTACTTCAACATTTAAAAGAACATTCTCCTCTGCAAAGAGGACATCAGGCCCTGTTTTGTTCCTACTTACATCAGTATTTCCATGTAATTCACTTCAGCTGCTTTATACACCTGTCTTGAAAAGAGGTTTTAGGCTATCAATATAAAAATTGGCATTCCTCTAGTACCAAAGAGGAAGACATGTTTCTGAAATTGTCATTTTTTCAACCCAGTGCTTCTGTCTAACTATTTTACAGTTGAATAGCAATTATCTTAGTCTAAGAGCAATTACTAAATTTGCTCTGACTGTGTGAGGATTCAGTGACTAGTAATCCTGTATCTTTTTATGCTTTTTGTGAGAAAGGGCTTTACAGCCACTACTAGAATATTGTGTCTAAATAAACTACAAACTGAAGTTTGAAATTTAGAAAAGAACATCAGATTAGACTAACGCAGCAAGCTGTAGGGTGAAATTCAAGACCATACAGGTTGTCAACTCAAAAGTTATGCCCTGAAGCTTTGTTAAAGAGTTAGAGGTACCAGGTTTCATTTCAAGTCAAACACAACACAGGCACATCATAAATATGTCTACACCTCAATCAGAATCTGAAATACCAAATAATGAGCTACAGTCAGGCAGGAGGGGCAACTGGATGAAGGGAAACCATTAGCCATTAGTTATCTTCCACCCCTCATAATGCATAGGACATGAAGCCACATCAGACCAGTGAAGGTGGATCTGTTGAACTAGTGATCTCTAGAACCCAAACTTTGACTGCTGTGAGGATTATCACTTTAATTTTCAAGGTGGGGACAAGAAAATGAAAAATGTAATTACCTTCAATGGAAACTGGATGCATACCTCCGTTTTCTTAAAGAATGTCAGATACGGGAATACAAAGGAATTCTGTAGTCGACAGCCCTTAGGCAAGAATAGCTGCTCAAAATCTCAGTAATGGGAGGACACCTATTTTATAATTACTTATTTAATTAAGTTAAAACATATTAATAAAGACAGCTAAAATGACCTGACTCCATTACTGAAAACAACTGCTTCTTCAACAGCTGCCACAGAAAGCCAACTTATGTAAGCGTGAGTATTTGAGCTGTAAGCAACTTCTCTGAGTGCTTACAGTGCAGTAACTCTAAGCTTGTCAGAGCTGGGGGTACATGAGAAATGCCAGTTTGCTGAGGATAGTATCAGCCTTTGTGAGTTGCCTCTTCACATCTTTTTCAGATGCCTTTGAACTCTTGATATTGTTAACCTGCTTTTCTAAAACCTAGGAAAAAATGGATTGTTCACCTTTCTGTGCTGTCCTAAGCCACCACTCATTTATAATGATAATTAAGTTGAACTTTGTTAATGTTAAACAGTCAGTTTTATTAAAAAGAAAAGCAAAGGAGGAAAAAAAAATAAAAGAAAGGAAAAAGCAGAAAGTCTTAAAATCTATGTGCAAAAATGCTAGCTATAAGCCTATAATGTGGATTAAAACCACCATGGCCTATTTTATATTAAGGAATTGCAGTAACTGCACATGCAAATGTATGTAGGCAACTATTCATAAAGTTGTATTACAAGCTTCTTAAAAAGTATCTTTAAATAAGCGTTGCACTCGCGTAGCCATATAAAGTGAGGAGACTTGTGGATAAAATAACAGATGCAAGAAGAGGTAGGAAGTTAATATTTGGGAGCTCCAAGTCAAAGTGACTTATCTGAGTGATGGGATCTTTATTTCATGCAATCATATCTCCTAAAATTCATCATTTTAAGGTGGGTAGAAAATGACAACAAAATTATTTTTCTAATTATGGTAACTAACTCATTTGTCAACAATATCATCAGTCTGGTCCAATCAATCACTCTGCACTGATATGGGATGGAAGTGAAAATTGTCAAACTGTATAATGGGCAGGGGGGAAACAGTAATGAGAAATTAAGCTCGCAGAAAAGCATAAAAAGACAGTAAAATACAAGTTAGTCTACTGAATGACTAAATAAGATCTGGAAGTGAATACCGGAGAGAAAAAGGCACGGTTATATAAGGAGAAAATAAGAAAGATTTTATTTATTTATTTATTTATTTATTTTTAATAACGTTTCTAAGATTCAGTTCTCTAAAGAGAGAAGCTGACATTTTGTAAGACAGCAAGTTACTAGGGAAACGTACATCATGCTCTCTCAGAGAGGCTTATTTTGTTACAGTTCACAGAACCACAGTTATTGAGGTTGGAAAGCATCTCTGGAGATCATCTATTCTAAGCCCTCTGCTCTGATCAGGGTCAGCCTAGGTAGGTTTCCCAGGACAGTAGGTTTCCAATCGGGTTTTAAGTACCTCCAGCGATGGAGGCTCCACAATCTTTTTGGGCAAGCTGTGCTGTCGTTTGGCCACTCTCTCACCAAAAAAAAAAAAAAAATTCTTATGTTTAAATGGAATTTCCTGTAATTTCTGACTATTGTTTCTTTCTGCATGTCCCCTTAATTTGAGATAACAGGCCTTTGACAGGAACTCTAATTCTATTGAATTAGTGTACATTCATGCATGCATACGCTTGCACTTGTGCAAAAGAACATGGGGCTATTGAAAATGACAAAACATACTTGTCCTATGCATACATATTTGTATGCCACATCATTTCATTTTGCCTCATTGTGTCTAGATGCAGTTATCCATATAGTCAGTATTCAAAATTATGCTCATTCATCAAAAGAGTAAGACAATTGCAGCATTATTTATTCTAATCATCTGCTAACATCTTGATTTCTTCCTCTTTCACATTATGAAAAAGTACAGCCATTTGCTTGGCAAAGAGTGTTTAAATGTTGTAACTTGTCCCCACTTAAGCCTCTGAGGCTGAAGACTTGACTACAAATGAGACAGACTTAGGCTGCAGATTTTGATTCTAACAAATGCAGATTTATCCATGAACATATCTACATGCGAACAAAGGCACTGAGGGAACATATGCCAGCAGTCTGGGGCACTCCGACTTCTCGCTGATTTGCATCAAGTGACTGTTTCCCCTAAAATGCATAAACAACACTGGAAACCGGGGCTAGAAACCATGTCTTCCCTAGTCACGTCATAGCAGGTAGATTACAGAGTAACATGTCCTTTTCCTCCCTCTCCTCCTCACCTCCAAACTCCTGCAATCCCTGCTAGTCAGGGACGTGCGCTCGGGGCTGCAGCCACCACCGCTGTGCTCAGGGTCGAGCCCGGCTCCATTGGCACACGCGGGGCACACGCTGGGCCTGCCAAAGAGGGCAGCTCCCGCGGAGCCAAGGATGGGGTGCGAGACTGCTACCTGCACAGCCAGCTCTGCCTCTGCGTTCAAAAGTAGCTAACTGTTAGGCTATATTTATTTATATTATAAAATACTTGTGTGCGAGGTTTCCCAGACTACATGTTGTTATAATGAAGTGGCTGAATTTGGAAAGTTAAACTCCATTCAATATAGGGGTTTTTTTCCCTATGGGTGTTGGATCTTGTCTTTGGGGCCAGATCCAGAGCTTACTTGCAGGGCTCTGACAGGCTACAGTGAGTTTATTGAGCCCTAACACCTGCCAGGAGCTGAATGTCTCTTATGAGATCTTTAGCACCTTCTTAACTAGGCATGCCTACTTAACAAGGCATGCTCTCAGCTCTTCCCACAGTCTGAATTGGGTACTGCAGTATTTAGATTCCTTACTGAGCATTTCTGAAACAAGCCCTAGAGATTTTGTATTCTTGCTTGCTTTCATCAGCTTGCTTGCTGATGCTAAAAGCCTCAGCTATAGAGGACACTGACTTGCTGACAGGTGACATTCCCTTTTCCTTGCTTACTCTGCTTGCTTACTCTTTCTCTTGCTTACTCTGCCCTCTCTGCTTTTTTACTCTGCTTTTGTTTCACAGACTTGGGGCTGCTATATTACTTGTGTGCAGCCAAAAGAAGTCAGTGAACATTCTTGATCAAAGCACAGATTAAAATAAAACAGTACAGTGAGTACACATTTGCTGCCTACATATTTTTTTCCAAGGAGTTCTCACAAAACAATCCTGTGTGCACAGACTGTGATGCTGAGGGTCTTGAGGTCTGCAAGATGATGTTTGGCAGCACATGGCTGCAACAAACCAACAGGTCCCTTTGGTATTTGTGTGTTCTTTAATGAATATTCAGTGAGCATTAGGAAGCTAAGAAATAGACCTAACCTGGCAGAACTCATAACCCATCTTTTCTAACACAGTTTCTAACTAATTTATACATGTCAAGTGTTTCTTCCCAATAATGCTTGCTTTTATGCAGACCTGCTAAACCCCATATTTAGAAGCAGAAATACAGTAGCAAATCTGATAACTGTTCATAGAATCATAGAACCACAGAACGGCAGGGGTTGGAAGGGACCTCTAAAGATCACCTAGTCCAACCCCCTGCTAGAGCAGGGTCACCCAGAGCAGGTCGCACAGGAACGCGTCCAGGCGGGGTTTGAATATCTGCAGAGCAGGAGACCCCACACCGTTCTGGGCAGCCTGTGCCAGGGCTCTGCCACCCTCACGGTAAAGAAGGTTTTTTCTTATGTTTATCTGGAACTTACTGTGCTCCAGCCTGTGCCCGTTGCCCCTTGTCCTGTCACTGGGCACCACTGAAAAGAGTTTGTCCCCGTCCTTTTGACAGCCACCCTTGAGATGCATTGAGATGGCATTGATGAGATTCCCTCTCAGTCTTCTTCTCTCCAGGCAAAACAGTCTCTCAGCCTGTCCCCATATGAGAGATGTTCCGGTTCCCCGATAATCTTAGTAGCTCTCCACTGAACTCTCTCCAGTAGCTCCCTGTCTCTCTGTTCGTGTAATTCTCCCTGTTCATATAATGTTCTGCAGAAAATACCAGAAAATGCTACAGAAATAGTCCAGTCAATGAAGCTGTCCCCTAGAATGAGAGCCTCGGCTAAAATGGCAGAATGCTGGAAGTGGTAGCTTGAATTGCAATTGCTCCCAGCCTGCAGAGGTGTCACGTTGAATTCACTAGGTTTTTGCAACCTAGAAAGAGAAAATTCTGAATGCCCCGGTAGCACTCAGGATGTTGCTATTGTGCAATGATATGGGAGGGGAAATTCAGCCCATTTTGTAGGGATATAAGTTTTTGTATTTTGAAGAGCTTCACTACCTTTCAGAATGACTTCAGAATCTTAACTATAGACATTCCCTGACAGATTGTGATAATACCAGTTCCTCAAAGCAATACTTCAGCAATATTCTAACTCTTTAGGCTAGTATCAGCCAGCATTTTAAAACTACAGAAACACAGCCTCAAATCAGAACTGGAAAATTGCATTTTCCTCTTACAAGATTTAGATTTACAAACAAGAAAAAAATTCATGCTCAAAAGAGGAAGGACTTAGCAAGAAAGGGGAACAAGTCTATTGTGAAATTGAAAATCACTCCCTAGAGCCAACAAAGCACACGAGGCTGTACACTGTGTAATATCCTAAATGGTTGAAGTCCATTACTTAGATCCCTTTTTTTCTGCTGGGCTGTTTGTGCCCTCTTCAGGATCTGTAGTGAAATGAATAGACAAGCGCTAGCGAGATTCATTTATACTTACTCACGTAGTTCACACAACTGTTCCTGCAGAGAGGCTTTTTCCCAGCAAAGCCAAAGGGATAAACAATGGGAACAGTACCAGATCAGGAAAAAAAGTATTGGCTGAACTTAAAATCAGCTTGATCGGTCAGAAAATACAGTTTAATGCTTGAAAAATTATTTGACAAAAACCTGCACCTCCACAGCTGCAGTGGGCAAAAAGGTAATTTGAGCACTCAGGAGAGAGTGAAAGGAGGCAGAAGGAATGTTTGGGAGGCAGAAGGATAAATAATTACAGGAGCTGACAAAGCACCTTGAGAACAATGTCAGAACTGTGATGTCCTTCTAGATTCATTTGTCCCCAGGCAGAGCAGAAATAAGTTTAGAAAATAATCCGTTTTTCTTGTTTGGTTGGTTGTTTTTGGTTTTTTGTTTTTTGTTTTTTGTTTTTTTTTTTTAATCAGGGTTTGTAGCTCCACTTGTCCTGAAATAGCTTATTGCTAATATCTCAGAATATGCTTGCTCAGCATGCCAGAAGGCATAATGCACATGGAAATCTCTCCGACCCAGCGCTGGGCAGGCCTCTATGTTTATTGTGATTGACACTCCTGAAACTTCTTTTGCTGGTGCTGCCAGTTTTTTTGTGGGACTTCTGAATAGCAACCTCCACGTCCTCAAGCTTTGCAGCTTAAAACACAGAATGCTTTTCCTCTCACTCTCACATATTTTTGGTACACATTAATATAATGAAACAAGTGAGAATTGCATTATCAAAAATTCAAAACCGAGAAGATTGGTCAAGAAAATTTTGTTTGTGTAAGGTAAATCTAAGATTAGGGCTTTTTTTCCTCCATTTGGCTTCCAAAATCAGGCTTGCCCAGTTATGTTTAAAAACCTTCCTCTGCCATGAGTTTTGAACTCTCTTTTTAAAAAAACAAAGGCTGAAATTCTAATTCCATCTGAGCTCAGACTTTAGGAACACCAAACACTGTGACAACCTTGACGAAAGCTGGCCATACTGTCATCATGTCCAACACCCCACAAAGCTCATCTAGGGTTAGTGATTGCTATCTTTGGATTTACTGACTATTTGAATGACAGTGACCAGGGATTTCAAGGAGGGTCAATGTGTGCCTTCAGCGCGGTTGTATGCCCACACTGCTCACTAGAGCCGAGCCCAAGACAAAAGCACCAGCCCAGCAGGCCTCCTGCCCTGCTGCTGCTGCCCTGTGCAGGGCTGGATGTGGTCAGATGTAAGACTCGGCTGTTGAAGTGCCTGCAGATTGAAGCTAACCTGCTCGGCAGTGGAGATGCACTCGCACAGCCCGTAGGCATCTCAGCTGAGTAAGACAACTCCCTGGGTGAGCTGTCTCTGTGACAGCTGGCTGCCAGACCATTTCCAGGCAGTTTTAAAAAGACCAAGATGGGCACAAGAGTCAGAGCAAGACTCAAGACATGTAATTCTTGAGATATTTATAGTGGCCTGAGTATGGACCTGGCTGATGGTATGAATTTACCTGAAGACAGGAATCAGCTGTAATGCACAGCATGCTGTGTGAGTTGAGGCTCCTAGAAAGACACTGCATGCCCTTTGTAGCAAAAATGTATGATGGCATCAAGTCATGCAGGGTGAGACATCAGCAAACCTTTTGTGCACCTGTTGTTGGTGTGACAACCTCTATTCTAGCAAACTTACTGTGCACAAAATCAGAAAACTCCTTAAGAAAACCCTTAAGCCTGCACAGCTTGAGCTTCAGAACTAAGATCACTCCTGGCTCTACCACTAGATTTGCTCTGTCAGCTAGGGAGAAGACATTAGACTTTCACCACCCATCCTGACCACCTTTGAATATGTTTGAGGTAGCAGTCAGTTAAAAATACAATGGGTAATGGGTCATCCCGCAGGAACACAGGCTCCTCTCCCTGCTCTTTTCAGAGGGAGGAAGCTAAACATACTCCAGCCCTTAACAGAGTGACTCTAAAATCCCAAAGTGGTTATTTTTATTCTTTCGATACCAAGCCCTAGTAGCATAATGTACAGACCTTGTTACTTTTGTGCTTTGTCAGCGATCTAGGATACTTCTTTTAAATCCATCTAGAGATCAAAGATCCCTGCCTACATACACTACTGTAGGAGACAAATAATCTGTAAATAATTCAAGTGAAGTGCAGTTGAAAAGCACCATAACCTGACCCCAAAGGCTTATTGCTGTACAGGCTTAAGATATTTTTTCCTGCAGAGAAGCTGGATGCAAGGAAATAACTACCCATACATACCTTGTAGCTTTGGGATCCCAAATTACGATGTCAGCATCAGAACCCACCGCAATTCTCCCCTTTTTCGGGTAAAGGTTAAAGATTTTTGCTGCATTTGTGCTGGTAACAGCTACAAATCTGTTCTCATCCATTTTTCCACTGTGCTGCAGAAGAGTACACAAAAGCAGACTCTTTACTTTTTAAAACAAGGAATGAAAAAAAAAAAGTTCCTGTTGTTGAGAAGGCTAGGATGAGTGACAGCTCTCTGCCAACATCACATCTCTTTTTTTTTTTTTTTTTAAATATCAGACTGTAGAGTTCAAAAGAAATAAAAAATATTATTTGTCTCAGATGCACATACTGCAATGTACACTCATGGAATACAATAACTTTATCTTACTTTATCCCACAGCAAATTGGAAAAAAAGACAACTTTAAAAGTCAAACGCTCTGTGGATCCAGTCACACATTTGATTTGAAATCAACTATTTTAGCTGGCT
Organism: Podiceps cristatus; assembly: GCA_000699545.1. Classification (NCBI taxonomy): domain Eukaryota; kingdom Metazoa; phylum Chordata; class Aves; order Podicipediformes; family Podicipedidae; genus Podiceps; species Podiceps cristatus. Next base: position 18,305 of record KL286883.1, on the reverse strand, counting down.
TTGAATCTGTAGCCCTGCTCAGCAGTTTCCTTAGGAGACATAACATCTCTCATATGTAGGTTTTGGAAAATGGTGAGACAGTATTAAGGAGAGCCTAAAAGATGATAAAGGAGAGGCAAGGCACAATGTGGATATATATGTCTTAGGACTGTTCACTGCTACATAACTAATTTAATCCAGGCTGTGTGGCTGTTGTTTGCTTAGAAAGCCAGCAACACTGGCAGGAATACTGTGCATGGGTCAGTCTAAGAATCAGAATATAAAGGCATGTTTGTATGGTGGCCTGTGAGCAGTCATCTAAGAAGAAAAGCATAGTGCAAGTGGAGAACACAGCTCTTGTAAATAAATAATGGTGTATGGGAAGGGAGGGAAGCTTCCCAGACAAACTCTCACAGCCGTGAAATATTTTACAAGTAAGAAAATGGAGGATATTACTGATTGAAGAACCTTTTGAAAAATTATCTTGCCCAACAGGATACACTGTTCAAAAGCAGTGCTGATGTACATGTTCATGTCCCACTTTCATACTAACCATAAGACAGATTATATCCTAATTTACACCATAAATAAACACACTAGAGCTATACCACAGGTAAATATAGGCAGAAGTCTGCTTTGTACATCCCACTGGAGCTGAATCCCAAGTACAGATAAACAACAGAGATTCTGAACCACATCCCTACCAAGTGTATGAGGTAGATAAGTCTACTGTGACAAATAAATATGCTTCGCAGTGCATTATCAACAAGACTTTACTACTTCCAGAGAACTTACTATTAATTAGAAAGTTGAACTAAAGCCTCTGGAACTTAACTCATCTCTCCCCCCACCCCCATCAGTCTACCCCATATCCAAAAACCTGGCCGCTACTTTCATATTTATATTCGTTTAGAGACTGAAGGGCATTGTCCTGAGAAACACTGAGCATTCTTGTATTGTCACTGAGAATCTGAAGTCAATGAGACTTGAAGATGCTCATTGCATCGTATCACAGGACTGAGCCATACATTAGAGTAGTATTTTTTATCTCTAGCTCATTTCCTCTGGCTGAAAACACAAATCAGAAGTTGACAAGCACACATCCAGTGTGGAACCTCCTCCAACAGTTAAGCTTGAGAGACATCAGAGGAAAACATATGGAACTGATCAAGTCGAAACTGTGGGCACCTCTTTCCTTTTACTTTCCTTGCATCTCTTGAAAAAAATGCTGCAAGTAATTGCACTGTGCACTACCACTGAAACAATGGCAATCCTTTGCTGCTAAACGATACAAGTGGTTCTCTAGTGCTACATTTTAAGCTCTAAGAATCTTCTATCTCCCAGGACTATAAAGTGAGCGTTAACAAGGACTCTGTTATGGTATTTGGTCTAATGAGTTATCTATGATAAATACACTTGATAAACTGGAGAGTTGATAACTGCTGAGAGATTATATCTTGTTGGAGAAATCAATTACCTCCATGTTCAAACATCTTGCTATACTTACAACGCCTTTTTCCCATATGACTGACATCCTGTCTTCCACACCATTCACTCCATTAGGGATTTTTGTGAAGTCATCCTTCCCTAGAGCTTTCTGGCATATGTCAAAGGTGCAATTGTCAGTCCCTGTCACAGATAGGTCATCACTGTGGAAGAACAAAGTTCGTTATGAATCAGCATGTACCAGACAGCGGCTCAAAGGAAAGTCTGTTGCTAGGCTGGGTAGATTCAGCCATCCATCATGCAAGGAAAAACTGATGCGCCCTGCCAGCCTGTCTTCAGTCCCATCCTCCAAGAGTAGCTCCACAGTAACAGCCAGTTCCCCTGAGAAGTAGTTTCCTCTTCAGAACTCTCTCAGAAAAAGCCAAGCATCACAAATAACACCTTTACTTTGGCTATGTCAAAGGTGTCCCACCAAAGGAGGACTGTCCCGCTTTGCCCAGAACAATGGGCTTGGTTCCATCCTCACTTAGGGCAATTTTAGACTGTGTTAATCCACATGCACTGGTTCAGGCATACCTTCACAGACTCTTTGGTCAAATTCAACCCTTTTGTGGAGTTAACTTTTGTTGGTAATAAAATACCAGCAAATGACACATTTTTTCAACTGCAGGTATCTGAACGATACTTGTTCTACTTCCTTCTAAAGGAGATGTTATGAAGTGGACAACTTCTATCTACCTTCAGAAGTCAGAAGGCTTAGTTTTTATTCAGTTTCCAAATTTCAAGTAAAAAAGGCAGCTGACAACAAAACCCGGAACCCCTATCTGTGACCCCACTTTTTACACATTTCCCATCGACTTACAGCCTTACTGTCCCCTGGTCATGTTTCAGTTTTTGTTGCAGTATTAGCAAAGGAAGGCTTATTGATTAAAATCAACTGGGGACAGAAGGCCACAAGAGTTCAGAGAAACAAAATCTCAACACTTTCTAATTTCTGTACAAAAAATGTTTTTCATCTACGGTTTCACCTTCCATTTCTCCTTCCTGATAATGTAACATTCTGTACTTTGAAAATCTCCAGGGCATCAACTTATTATTATATACTCCAGACAGAATTTGCTGTGTATTTGGGCATCAGCTGTCACTGTTTGTTCATCTGCTTACTTGGCCAGTAAGTTCATGAGGAAACCAGGAGTAGATGGATCCGGTCTCAGTGGTGGTCCCATGACATATGCTGCAGCATGAGCCCAGTCTTTGTTCCAGTAGTTGGTGCCATCAGTGCCAAGACTAGCAGCAATAGGCTCCCCATACACAACCTTTCCTGAAAAATGAAAAGCAATAGTATCATCATCAAACAACATAAAAATGCGTATCATGTATTTCCTCTGTTCCGTATCCTTTTGGTGGCAATGGATTTAAATTTGAATGAGTGTTTCAAATTAAACACCAACATATGGAAGGACATAATAAACTAAACTATAACACAGCATCTCTGTTCTGAATATTCCGCTGGTGATCTCCCAATATATTTCTTCATAAGAACATTACTTGGGAAAGTTTTTTAATTAAATTGTTGACAGATATATTATAATGGGTTTTACACATTGTTTACCAGGCATGTGATTGAGATTTCAAAAGGAACACAGTCCTCAGTTGCATTAATTATGTTCGAGATCCATATATTTCTTGGTAGCACCTGTTTGGTGCTCTGAAATTATTGGCTGTGTAACAATGTAAGTTAATATATACAGCATACAGACTTTGCAAGGTGGTACTTTTAATTGTCAGGCTATAATTGTTCCAGGAAGAACAATATGGCACCAGACATAAATTTAAAGAGTGTAAATACATTTCCCAAATCAAAAACTATAAATAATTTTAAAAGTTATCTCCTACATTTTAATCTTTAATTCTTTGCTGCACAGTATTCTCAATTCCTCAGAAGAGGACAAAACCCAGACAGGCCTGTAAGTCTTTGGACAGAGTTAAGGTATTTAAACTATTTTTCCTCCTAGGAAAGATGGGTTTGAAACTCTTCAGAAGAGGGTGGGAGGTGAAACAAGATGTTTCACTCCCTGAATAGGTGGTCCACCCACTTTGCAGTTCTGTAGGTGGCAGGTGGTAACGCCCCTGACTGTGTTGGTCACCAGAGTCAGAGCAAGCTGGGACCTCACACACCCGCTCAGAGGCTGCTTGGTGCTGCATAAAGGCAGCTTCTGCTGCATTCCAGCAAGAGCTTCCTCCCTCCCCTGCTCCCTGCAGGCAGTGGGTATCTTGCTATGGATCCCAGATTTCACTCCAGGCACAATTTTTGTTAGAACTATGATCACATTACCCCAGCAAGGGCTCAGCTGGTACTTCCTTGGTGATGTAAGACAGTGAGTGACCTCTCTCTGGCTTTCTGCATGTAAGTCATAACATTCACGATACTGTTGGAAAGCAACCAAGCAAACCTTTGCAGATTTCTCTCTGTACATTAGATTCTGGTACTGCTGTGAGCTACTGGATTATAACTGCTACACTAGCACAGGTAGCTACTAAGGACCTTGATTATTTTCAAAATATGTTTCCAACTTCCAGTAGTTCCATTCCTTAAATCTCCTATGCTAGACTTGCAAAAAGGCCTCATACCATTCAAAACCCATAGTTCTACAGTTATTTCTACAAGGTTTCAGACCTGCTCTGACATTACTGTACTGTACATTTATTGCAAGTACTACATAGTATAACTTCTTCACAACCTAAAGACTGCCTATTAGCATTATTAACTTGCTATAACCACTTCAGCATGCTCTAACATGCTGAACATGCTTGACACTTGGGCTTGGAGCATTCTAAATTCCCAGTCCCACTTATCTACATATATTATAGATTTACACTTGGGCTCAGAAGGAGACCACCACCATTTTTTGGACTTGAAATCATGACCTAAGCAGTTATTTACCATTTTTTGCATCTTATTTTCAAAACTTAAAGCACTAAATATCAGGCCATCCATGGAAGTGATATGACCACTCGGTGAATGAGGAAGTTTGAGTCAGATCAGTGTTTTCCTAATTAGAGTTGCTGCGGGAGTCAGGAAGATCTTGGCCTTCCCTGGGGAACTCCAAACATAGTGTTTGAGGGCAGGCTGCCACAAACCTAGATATATACAGAAAAAGTCCTGCATATATAACTAATCTCCTATGTTGACCTGTTAGACTTTTGACAGATTTTTCACGAGCAAAGTTGAGGAGGGGAAGAAACGGTATGGTGTGTGTCTTTCCTATTGCATCTAAACAAGCTAAAGAAACTTCCATCCACAGTAACCCTGAACTATGAATCATTAGGACTTAGCTATAAATGATAAAAATGGTAGGAAAGGAGAGAATTATTAGCTTCCAGAAACAATTTTCTTACCTCGGTTTCACAATATAAAAATGAAATCTCCAAGCTCACAGTCATATATGCTGAGTTGATTCTAGCTCATGTACCACAGCTGATGACAGTATTTCTGCAGTCAGAATTTGACCTGAGCAGCTCCCCTTGTTCCCATGAGTGGGAAGGAGTCATTTCCTCAAGTGATTTTGAGTCTGAACACTGCAGCTTCAACAGACTTTATCTGACACTTCTGCTGACTGTGCAATTTCTTACTTTTCATTTGGACCATGACTAGTCAGACTGAAGAGTAGAATAATATCGAGATTTTGCTTTAATCCAAATATCGAGGAAATTCTGCATTAAGGCTCTTTTAGCTCATTCAGCAACAAAGAAATCTGCATTAAGGTTCTTCTAGCTTGATTGGTTTCCGCCTATAGGCATAAAAGTGGAGTAATGCGGTAATAAATCAGGTCTTTCCATTTGTTATGTTTTCCCGTATTCAATAAAAACAATAAGCAGAAAGTGTTCTGCTGTTTGGTCTTTCTGACATCTCTGAGCTTCTGGGAAATAGCTGTGGATTTGGTGACTTCATCAGATGCTCAAACTGGCTGGCAAGGACTATTTTCACATAAATTACTTTAAAACAAAGAAGAACACACAATTACAATTTATTTTCCCACCTATCAGAACTCAAAAAGAACTATAATCTTGAGAAACACCAACTAACATTTATAGGCTCAAAATACTGGTCCCTGTGTGCTTATTCTAGTAAAAATTTCAGAAGGACTTAAGGTAAGGTCATATGGGGCATAGATAATCATTGACCAGTTATGATCTGAAAGGAGCAGAACTGCAAGGCAAGGTATATTGAATCAGGCATAGCATTGCATCAATTAGACTACCTACAGTCTGGACCTGAGCCGTCCAGCATGAGCCAGCCAAAAAGCTGGCATTTTGAGTTGCACTCCCATGCTCAGAATCAGCTTGAGAGTCTTTATATCCACAGCTATGGACATACCTTCCTCTCACTAAGAGCAGACCTAACCCGTGACTGATGGTAGGAGGTACCAACTTTATAAGTCTAAGTAAGCTTCTTGTAATCTGACCAAGTACATATTTTTGTATAAACTTTTTTAAAAGGGAGAAATCTTTTAAAAAGATTAACATTTTAGTAAGATTCTGCTGTCCAGTTCTGATCTGCACTGGAAATTTTAATTTCCTTAGCTGTAACAACATAGTTAAATGGACAAAGGGACATGATCTCTAGCCTTTTGTACACTTAGCATGAAAGCATTGTTAAGAGGGAGGCAGTATAAATCATACGTCCCTAAATCACATTTTATTAGACTTGCTTCCCCATAGGCATTGCTGGCCAAAGGAATGGGTGGCAGGGCCACATTAGTTTTCCCCCGTAAGTTCACATGAAGTAGTCCTGAGAAGGAGAGGGAGCTGCACTGCCTGGCACAAGCATTCTATAGCCTTGTAGGGAAGACGTTACACAATAGCTGGAAAAGGATCCTCTTTGCCTTCTCACTCAAGGGCACGAGATTGTCATGCACACAGAAATATCAGACTGCCTTTCTGTGGAAGCAGAGAGTTCCTCTACCTATTCTAGCAAGATTCAAGATCATGTTTTGCACAAGTGTGAAGAAACAGCCCATTGAGATGAGTAAGAACAGTTCTTACAAAAAGGTGCTTGGCTTTGACCCTCTCAAGTGGAGAAGTGAACCATTGCTTTTGGTAGGGCCCAAAAAAAGAACAGGATGGAGGCATGAGTTAGCCTGTCCCTCTCCCACACAGTGACAACGTGGAAATCTTGGATTTCCTATTGAATATTCAGTGGCGCTGTGGCTGTTACTGATATACATGAAAAATGTGCTGCTACAATCTGGAGATTTCCTTCGGTGAGTGGTGTTGCTGAAGATCACAGCAGACATAGATGGTGGACTTTGTCATGGAGTGGAGAAGGAAAGATGGTCACTCATGTGATTCCCCCAAAGTTTGCTTATTCTAGTGTAAGAACTATTCCTTTACAGTCTGTATGACTGATTTTAGCCTTTAAAGTCTGAGCCACAGCTCACTGAAGACAACAGAATTATGCCTACTGTCTTTAGCAAACTGTATCAGACCTTTAGTCTCTAGCTCTAATATTATTTTTCACCTTGTATAGCTGAATGAGGAACAAAGAAAAATTGGGCTCTGACTTACATTTTTGACTATGAAAATCACCATCCCACAGAATTTGAGAAGCAATGCTTCAATTCTGGTATCATGCTGTCTCCCAGAAAATAGGTTATGCTCACTGAAGATCAGCCTCTCCCCTTCTGAGGTCAGCGACGGAATAGGAAAGGATACCAGTCTTCGTCCGACATGGGCAGGGACGAATATGCACCCACACACCGTACTTCATTCAAAGTGCTGGGAAAGGAACTTGAAAAATTTCCCAATTGTAACTAGCAGGAAGCTAACACCAAGAGATGGAGAAATAATCTTGAAAGGATGAAACAACTGCATTAGAGTGAAAAATTGAAATGCTTGAGAGCCTTCCGGTATTTAAGTTTACACAGCTTTCACATTAGAGTGGTTTTAACATGTTCAAGTTGAATATCTTTCAGCAAAATATTTGGGATTTATTTATGTCATTCATACAATACTTTGAGAATTTTTTTTTTTTTTTTTGGTCTGGAAATCTTTGTTCTGTATTAACACTTTTAATTGAAGTAGGAAAATAACTTTTACTGAAACTAACAATGAATTTCTAATTGCGAGAATTTATACAAATCGGTCTCATTAAAAACTATAATTGTTATAACCATCTTTGTGGTACACTCTCTACCTTTCAAAATTTCTCAATCATTCCTAGATTTCTGTTTCCTAAACAGTATACTTCCATGCAAATAAAAATTAGTTATGGAGAGATGTTATATGTTGCTGTGCAGAAAGGCAAGTCAGTTATCAAACTGGCACTGCAGACTATTCTTACAACACATGCCTAAAAATATTTTACAGTATTTACTATCAGCACAGCAATTTTTAATTGAATTGTGTGTTATAAAACACCATCTCCTATTTTACCTCTTTTATGTTCAAAGACATTTCACAGTGTTTCGTCCTTAATCTGGACATTTTGACTGTTGTTACAGCTTCTTGTAGTTACACCACACCTGTGAATGTCCAAATAACCGTACACTGACAGATATAATCCACATTACCAGCAGCACTGTCATCTAGTGGACAAATCTAATATAGCACAGTACCAAAAGATGTGCTAGTAAAAATTATTCTCATGGATTCTGAGTCCTGTGTCCGGTTCTGGGGTCCCCAGTTCAAGAGAGACAGGGAGCTACTGGAGAGAGTTCAGCAGAGGGCTACTAAGATGATGAGGGGACTGGAACATCTCTCTTATGGGGACAGGCTGAGAGACCTGGGGCTGTTTGGCCTGGAGAAGAGAAGACTAAGAGGGGATCTCATCCTTCCTTATAAATATCTCAAGGGTGGGTGTCAAGAGGATGCAACCAAACTCCTTTCAGTGGTGCCCAGCGACAGGACAAGGGGCAACGGGCACAGGCTGGTTTATCAGGAAGTTCCAGATAAACATAAGAAAAAACCTTCTTTACCGTGAGAGTGACAGAGCCCTGGCACAGGCTGCCCAGAGAGTTGGGGTCTCCTGCTCTGGAGATACTCAAACCCCGCCTGGACGCGTTCCTGTGCGACCTGCTCTGGGTGACCCTGCTCTAGCAGGGGGTTGGACTAGGTGATCTTTAGAGGTCCCTTCCAACACCTGCCGTTCTGTGGTTCTATGATACTATGATTCTTTTATGAACTTGAATTACTGTTAAGTCATAATCAATACATATTCCACATAAACATATCCATCTGTATTAGGCCAATGATATCATGCTGGTTTTGATTGCACTTTTGTCAAGCTTTCATACTATGCATTTTGATATTAAAAATACAGGCCCCTGTGTAAGCATTATCTTAAGCCAAGAAAGAAGGAAACTGAGATCTGTATGCAATTCATGTTAGGTCAGTTGAACACAAGCTGAGATGTACAAAGATAAGGAAGACAGATATTCTATAAAGTTTTAGGCCCTCCAAATCACGGGCTTCTGTCCTGCTCCTTCTACCCATATGATGTCTCCTCACAGCTCTGTGGCTCCACAGGCTGCTTTGGATGAACTTACAGATGAGGCGGTAAAACATTCTGAAGCCCCACAGCCTTTCAGGCTGCTTCTAGCCTGTCCAACAGATGGCCAAGAGGGTCAGGCTGCCTTGGCTGACCAGAACTGTTTATGAACCCTGCAGTGCATGACCTGAGAAACTATTGCCTGGAGGGAATTGAGGCTTTCAGACACTGCAATCCTCACCAAGATTTCTAAGCACCCAGTGAATAGGAGTCCTGGTCATGTCATGGCACTGTCTGTAAAAACATGCTGTGGTCTCTGTTGTACAATTTCTCATCTATATAGCTGATAAAGGCTTGCAGACTATAACTCAAGGGAGGGGAATAGCAGACCATATATTGTCTTGGACTGGTCACATCATTTTTAATGCAATAATGGGATCGTCGTCACTGATCTTGGAGGTACAGTATGAAGGAGAAAGTTTGCTCTGGGGAGAAGGGAAAGTCTTAATCCCAGTGTCTGTTCATCCACACTGCAGACCTCCCTTTGGGCTCCACAACACACACACACAGTTTAGACATCCCACTCCCAAGAGTTTAACCTGTGTTCTGAGGGTTATGGCACCCATGACAAGTAGGACACTGATGCTATGTTTGGTTTTCCATGACACTTCCTCCAATGCTATTGCCCAAGTATAAAAGAATTAGGACTTTTACCTTCTCTTCGTGCATTACTTATCACCCTTGCTGCAGATTTACTCATTACATGGACTACAAAAAGGGGGCAGTTTACAGCATTTGCTATGGTAATTGCTCTTTGTGTAGCTTCAGCTTCCACTTCTTCAGGACGACATAGCTCATGCCCCTCAGGGCCAGTTATTCCCATTGCCAGCATCTTCTTTGCACCCTGAACACCACACAAAAACATGTAAGAGTCAGTTAAAGTGCAACCATGGTGTCATCAACATGCTGACATCCAAATGGATCCTAAACCAGCCACTGCCGCTAGTTTAAGAAAAAGAAAAAGAAAAAGAAAAAGAAAAAGAAAACCTGCCGCTAGTTAAAAAAAAAAAAAAAGAAAAAGAAAAAGAAAAAAGCAAGGCAGTTATGATTTTTTTTTTGAGAGAAGTTATTGTTCTGTTATCTGAAATACAATATACCTCTCAATAAACACACATCTCAGAATACCTAAATGAATTCAAAGAACACACTCCACTGGTTTGAAGGGATAAATCACTGCTTTTGAAAACCCTACCCCTCTCTCAATATGTACTCTTAAATGATCATAGTCAGTAACTGAGATGACAGTACTAACCTTTCATTGGAAAAAAATTGGAAAGATCCTTACTAAGCACAAAGATACACATCCAGAGCCTCTGAAGGAGGCTCCAGGGTTTTAAGGAGCATAAGATTTTGTTCCTACTGTATTCCAAGGATTTATGTTTTGCTCATTTGAGATTACTTAGCAATAAATTCATTTTCGTTACGGGACCTGAGGCAGAGTCGAAGTACTACTGGCTAGAATAGTTGAAGAAACTCGAAGACATCAGCGTAGTTACACTCCCAGTGCCTCCCCACACACCAAGATGGCAGTAGCAAGCATGAAGTGAGGCTAACCATGCATAGAGGGGTGGATGTTGAGACTTTAGTGCCCAACTCAGTGAAGCTTTCTCTGTACTTCTGGAATTATTCCTGTTAGATGAGTCAATTTTTGGCTCTTTTTGGTTTGGAGAGACCTAGGGTTAGACATCACATACCTGACATCTAAATACTTGGTCAAGTGTTCCCCCTTTGACTTGGTAGATGGTCAGTCTCTGTTGCTTTTTTTTGTCAGTCAAGTATACATATGATATTGCAAGTATATATATATATTATACTTAAGTATAACTCTCATTATAACAGGATCATTTGCCTTCTGTCTACCCTGAACCTGAGACTCCAGGTTACAACTTCTTAGCCCACCACAAGCATCCTTTAGGATCTTGGGCAAGATGTTTGTCTTCAGTTCCTTGGAAGTAAAATAGGGCAGAAAAGCTTTTCCCTATGATACAATGATGGTACTAATACATCTATTTAAGTGCTTAGGTGACAGGACCATTTATATTCATGACTTTGATGGACAAAATATCAAATACCTACCTGTGCAATTAACTCCCCATTCTCCGCATGGACTTGAGCAACTGCTCCAAGTTCCTTGCAGCAGGAAAAGGCTGCATATAACTCCTCATCATTGACCATGTATAGATCTTTATAGGCCATAAACATCTTGAAGGAGTTGACACCTTTGTTTTGAACAAGACTTTTCATTTCTTCCTTCACCTGAAAGACAGAAATTTTCAAAAAAGAGCAATATTATGTTTTACCTGTTAATAATTTTGTATAAAGAAATTGTAAGTATGAAGGGTGAGCCTTTACTCACACATCCAACATATGTACACTCCAAACAACCCAAGTCACATATTTAAGACCAACCTATACTATTCTTCTTATATCAAATTGATTCTCAAGATATATAAAACAGTACCATTGCAATGCAGATATTGGAGGCACAAGCAGGAAGGGAATGCATTTTTACAAAAGACAGCAAAGCAGAATTTTATTCCAAATAAACCTCCTGATGTTGAAAACACCTAGTCCAATATTACGATCAATGTATCCAACGTACACAGTACAGAGATCCGTGCAAAACTGATTTTCAAATTTGGATCGTAATAGGCTTCAGCTTCTGGCAAATAACAGTGTTAGAAGAGATCTTATCTCCAAGAGCTATAAGCAACACACCACCTTTGGAAATATTTTGTCATCAAACAAAATGGCTCTAAAAATCTAGATGCAAAACCTGCTTTTTTTTCTTGTATGCACTCCTTGATAGGATTCCATACTTCTGATAGGGTCTGTGAAACCCAGCAAAACATTATGTCCCAAAGAAAGAAAGAAAGGTGCAAATTTTACCCAAAAGGTTTCTTGTAGCTAGAACTATCCATTACCTAACTTTGTCTCTCCCTTCCCAGCAAAATGATGGTGACAGTAATTGACGCGTATCTGTGATGCTAATTTCCATGGGATGAATTTCTTTCAAAAAGTAAAACATTGTTTTTCACCTTTTTTCTAATAATCTGGTTGGATCTTCCCACGAAAGGTGAGAGACTGCTTTAAAACTCAAGGAAATTTTCTGGATTTATACAGAGGAGGGATGGGAACATATCTTGAGTGGGAATTGTCAAACGAATAAATATCTGACATAAGGCCCGGCTCTGGTGTACATATAGAAGCATGTCATTTGTTTTCTTCAGTAATTGCTCTGACTAAGGGAAGGCATTGTAAAGAATGTATGTTTTTAATCAATACTTTAAATCCTGAGGAGATGAAGGCTAATTAGAAGGGCACGAAATATCAATCTTCTTTACCCAGGTCTTTTACAGCTACAAAACGTCAGACCTTTCTATTTCTTTCAATCTTGGCCTTTAAAAACAGTTAAATTCTTAACATAAACCAGAACATTTCATTGATTTACACCTCCCTGGTTTTATTGGATTTTTCAGTACAATTCCACTGTTCTCTACTAAGGCTGTTTTATATGCACATTCCTCAAATTTCACTGGAGAATTTATTTTACATCTTTGCTTTGAGCTACAAGTTGCGGTCAGTCTATTTAGTGCTTAGTGCAAAGAATGCCAAAGATAGGATGCTTGTAGTGTGAAGCCTTTGGTTTATATATTTTAAAAGTTAAAAATTAGAGGAAGTACTCATATTTAAAAATGAAATTTTCTTAATATGTCTATGTACTGATACACATTCCCTGAGGATCCAGAGTGGTCTTGTAAACCATGGGTCAGATAGACGTCAAGCACCTGAAAAGTTAATCTATTCAGTAAAACTTTCAGGCTATCAGCAAACATGCAGATAACATGGATGATCCTTCCATATGAAAATTCCAAAAAGGTTTTTTAGATAATCACACATTCAAGTAATTGTTGGCTCCATTCCCACTTTATTTTTAGGAGATATTACTGCAGTCACCCAGGAAAGAACTCTTCCTTTACAGATAAAGGTAAGTACCATATTTTGATGTATATCCTTTTTAAAAAAAACAACCAACCAACCAAACCATAACAAAAAAATCCAAAAAACAAAAAACCAACACCAAGACTCAACAGAAGCATAGATTATCAAGCATTCAAGTAAGAAAAGATAAAATTTGTCTGTGCCATTCCGGCCTGCCTGGTCTTGCTCTTCCACAACTGCTTCCTTTTCCTTTAACTTTGTGCAGCATTATCCAAAGATATAGGCTATCTGAAGATTTTCTTTAATTTTCCAAATACATGTGCTTTTGGAAGGGTGTGGACTATTTCAAATGTAGTTTTTACACACAAAAATACTATTACACTGCCAACAAGCTATATTTAGCCATGAGGAATAATTCAAAGCAGGTGAGTACCAATTCATGGAATTGAAATCAGCTATTGTGTCTACCTCATTGCTCCACCATGTAACTGCCACGTGCAGTGCATAATCACAGCAAACTTTAGGGTCTGCCCAGCTTTTCCATGTATCAAAAGCTTCAATAAGAGAAGAACCTTTTCGAGGGATGGCAAAGTCGATTATCATAGTGGTTCCTCCTGCTATAGCAGCCTGAAAGGAAAAAGTTAATATTTAGCAATCAGAGAGAATACAAATTTCCTCTCACCCTCTCCAATTCCCAGTGCAACAATTAATCCTGATATACTGAAAAGCCAAAAGCCACCAAAGAATCTCCCTCAGTAAAGTCTGAATTAGCGAAGTGAGTGTGGAGATTAATTTCACCTCCTTTAAGGACGTTCTCAAACAGGTATTCAGAAGAAACATGGGGAAATTCTCAGACTGAAGGAGGTTTTCACACATGTACAAAATCTTATCAAAGATTTGGAGATGAGTCTGCAGCATTCATGCATCAGTGAGTTTCCTTAAGCACGTGGGATCACTGAGAATGAAGAGTACCAGAAGACCAGAGACAACTTGATAAATGCTTCCCCAGAGTCTATGTAGTTGAAAAAACAAGCCTGCGTGACAGGAAAGTATTAAGGGGCAGATACACAATGAAAAAAAGGAACAGATTCAGTTTGAAAATACAGTATGAAAATCTCTCGTGTAACACAAAAGGGTTTTTAAAGTCTTTTTAAAATATTTTTATTACTGACAGGTTATCATTTAGTAAAACTGCATAGCAGATTTTTAAACAGAATGAGGTATTTACATCCTCCATATAAATATTTATAAGTAAATAAATAAACGAAAATCTTGTTATGAGGATTAAAAATTGCTTTTCAACCAATAATTTTCACTCTCCTTATGGACAATTGAATTACTACTTTTGTTTTAATTTGAAGGATCTTTGTTAGTCATTCCCAGAAACCAGATTCTTGACTAACAGAAATTGATCCAGTATAGAAATTCCTTTGCTGTAATTGTTGCAGGCTTTCAAATTAGCTGAGAAATCCTATATTGCTCTGAACAGCATCCCTTTGCACAACAAGTACAACCAAATCAGATCAAAATATACAATTCAAATGCATCTTGTATTTATCTTCCTATTTCAAGGTCAATCAGTCCCTTCCTTCTCTTCTCTTAGCAATCAGAAGCGAAAGTGTAAATATGTCAGTATGTTTTTCAAAAAATGAAGTTTAGGGAGTGACGTAAACATTTGTGATCTGTGATGAATTCAGCAAAATGCTTTCTCCAAGAGATGTTGTTCAAACTGTCAATTTGTGGTTTTTTCAACTGTAGAGATTGACTTCTCATTTCTTAAACAAGATTTACGATTAAAGAATATTTATAGACTTTAAGGGAAAAAAAAAAAAAATCATGGGTTTCACAACACCACTCAAAGTCTTTTCCCCTAACACCTTTTTTCCCCCAGAGACAAATTTTGTGCCTTTATTGATTCAACTGAATAGGTAAATCTTGGCTAATCATTGTAGCATGTTTTGCAATAGTTGGAACACAACTCTGTCTCCTGTTGCCAAAATATTTGTTAGATGATGACCTTCAGTAAACAGCTCTGAACACTTTCCACACTTTGACCTGGGTTGAGAAGGTTCACAATATCTAACTTTTTGACATGTGATCACTAGGCTGGATCTAGAGTCTCCTTTTAGGCACCAAAGTGAATATCTGGACATCCTGTTTTGTTTACGCAGTCTCTGTTTTGCAGCTTCCCTGTCCAGTGCCTCAAAAAGTTATTCAAAAAACCTAAAAGAAAACTATTACTTTTTTTTTTTTTTTTTCCCAAGTTAGCACACAGTTTATCTCCCCTACTTTTGGACTTCACAGTAGTCACCTACACTCGAGTTAGTCTGCATCTTTAGTTCTCTTTAAAGTCAATGGAGGCACTTCAATAATGAGATCACTTACAATTTAAGAAGGCGTCTTAGAGAAAGCCACAGTCATTGCTGTTTCTTTTACATGTTATCTCCTGTCAAACAAAATCATCTTTTGACTTCAAGTCATATTTGCAATGTCAAATTTCTAAATGCATTGTTGATAATTACTTTAGAAAAATGGACTTCACAGAGAAATAAAGGATCATTGCAGAAAATGACAAAACATTAATAGATATATTTGTTTACTGTAAATAATGTAAACAAAGTATTCCAGAAATCAAATTCTGCACCTCATTCAGCCAGGAAACATACTTCATGATGTCTGTAGACAAGCAGAACAGACATTGTGGACTTGATTTTTTTCTCTTCATTTATCACAAAAAGTAACATGAAGACCAAAAATTGCTTGTGGAAGCCATTTTGGTAACTATATTTTTTTTCCAAAAAATATTTCTTGTCTATGGACATCTGAAAAAGATGGCATTGTTAGGCCCATATAATAATAGATTCGCTCATTGCTACCAGATACCTACGGAAGAGACTTAGTTTGGGGAAAAAAATCCCATGATCAAATTTACATTCCCTTTCCAGCTATCAGTTCTGGAGGTGGAAATTCAATGCTGTAGCTTTCCTTTTACATCTTATGTTTGATTTGGAGATACATGTTATGTATGACATAGCAGCTATTTTGGTATGTCAGGAAAGATCTGTTACGATGAACAAATGATTTTTTGTCAAATTTTTGCAGAATAATTACAGTCTCTCATAATGAGCCACAATAATTTCTGTGTTCATTGAGAACAACTCTAGTGCTTAAAATCATCCAGTGTAAAATATTTCCATTCAAATAACAGCAGCGACATTAGAAAATCTATCTTGAATTGGAAAAGTATTGTTTATGCCAGTAATTGGAGGATAGCATACAGGCCTTTTGTGGTCCTCCCTTCAGGACTCTGGGCCTAACATTAAAAAAAAGCCAAATCCTTGTTAGAGTATGGAAATATACAATTATGCCACTCGGGCAATCTAACTCGCACTGTCATGATGTGATGGAGCAAGCAAGAAATGAAATTTTCTGTAAAAGAATAGGGTCAATCTAAGCAAGGCAGCAAACTGATGATTCTTAAAAGTTGTCCAGTTACTGCACCACACCATTTGTTAAAAGGAGTTAAATTTAACTTAATTTCAACTATTTCAAAGAGACAAATTAGTATTTTGCACTTCAGAAAAAAATACAAATCAGTGAAATCCATTTCTTTAGAAGGGATGCACTATCGCTTTCTGCTTTTTAGCAAACCCTAGTTCTGCTGTGAGAGGGACAGGATACAACATGCTCTCTGAGGAAGCTGGCTAACAGACAAGGCAAGTAGGGCAATGTGATCCCTTCTGTGGGCAAAGGATGTCGGCCTGCACAGCAAAGCTCCTAGAAAAGCACCTTACAAATTTTAGGGAGCTCTGCATGAGTATTTTCACTGTATGGAGATGGTGCATAATACTGTTAATACTAACTGGCACACTGCTAATGCAGGGAATGTAATGAGATCAGCTAAGAAGCAGGAAAAAAAAAACATTCCAAGTGTAAAACTGGGAGAAATGAGATACTTCTAGAAAGTGTATTTGAACTGGACTTTCACTGAGAGACACAGTGAGGTCTGAAGTGAATGACAGAAGAAAAGCTTGCATTCCCCCAAGCTAACCAAGGAGAGAGAGCAGATTACCACAGAGGTGCTCCCAACATACTCGGGAGTTAAACTGTTGCTTCAGTTAACCTTTGCTCAGAAAAATATAAGCTTGTTGCATGTACCAATGCAAGTTGTAGTCTGCATGGTGACAGCCAGGGTAAATGTGCTTAACGCTTGCCACTCGCAGCCAGAAAAGTCTCTGAAAGAACCCAAATAATATGCCAGTTGAAGGTGGACATCTGAGTACCCCATCCACTTACTACGATGTCCTAGGCAAGGGACGGTAACAATTGCCTGTGCTCGATTCACACTCTATTCACTCTTTTAGAAGTAATATTGAATAATCAGCAGATATCCCTTTCTGAGAAAGCCCAGATGTATACACAGACATGCATATCTGCACCCACCTTAGTTCCTGTATAGAAGTCATCTTTTGACCTGCTACCCATAAAAGGGAACTGCATGTGTGTATGCGTATCGATGCCCCCAGGGATCACCAGCTTGTTGGTCGCATCCAGCACAACAAGTCCAGTTGGTGGCTCAGGGTTTAGGTTCGGTCCCACCTGTTGCACCACTCCATCTTCCACGTACACATCAGCCACCACAGAGAGGTCATCATTCACGACTTTTCCCCCCTTGATCAAAAGTCTCTGCTGAGCCAGGTTTTGGCGTGGCATGGGAGCCTAGAAGATGAGAGTGAGGTGTCAGCTCAGAAAGTCACTCTTGCCTGAGAGTATTCCGCTGCCCACCCTTCTCCCAGAGCAGCAGTTGGCCGAATGGCCGAATGGCCCTAAACACACACCACACAGTGCTCTTCAAACAGGCATCAGCGGGCTCGTCCCCTCTGCCTGTGGCAGCTCCGCCCCCGCTTCCAGTGGAGCACCAACGCCCAGCCAGCGCGGCGCGCCCGTGCTCCCGACCGCGGCAGAGCAATGGCTTCCAGCTCTGTCTGCCCCAGGCTCTGCCTGGAGGAAGCGGGGCCAGGCTTTCAGGAGGATCCGGCTGGGTTCTCACGGCACTCCCTCCAGCCTGCCCTGTACACCCCGGGGGTTGAAACACACTGGGCTGTTATGGAAACGTGGCCGTTCATCAGCTTGTGATGCCCAAAGGCGAGCCAAGCTCTTTGCAGCGGGGTTTGAGGAAACCGAGGGTGACCTGAGCTCTCCCCAGAAGTGGCCAAAGAGCCCAAGGGTGACCTGAGGTCCCAGCAGCAGTGCCCGGGGAGCCTGTGAGCCCTGCCCGTGCGGAGGGGCCGGGAGAGCGCAGGGCTGCCGTGGTCCAAGCGTTGCACCCACCCCAGCCCAGCCCCACAGGCTGCTGTGGTGGGGCCTGCTCTGCTGCCATGGGTCTGAG
>JMFS01126971.1:0-15133 GCA_000699545.1 Podiceps cristatus | reverse complement strand
CCTCCCCCTCCCCCTCCCCCATGCTTTTCTTCTCCCTCCGGTTCTCACTCCCTTTCCCAAAACACTCCATGGGGCTCTATAGAAAAGAGTAACATCTCCTTCCCTCTGGGTCCACCTGAGTCTTGTTCATAAAGAGACGTAACACAAACTGAATGGCTGGGAGAGCACCTAGAAGAGTATCTCGTGAGCTTGCCTTGCTCTTGAAGCCCCCCCTCTGCTTTTAGCTGTTGTTGGGGCCAGGAAAACAAACCAGATCAAACTTTGCTCTGACCCAGCGCACTGAGTCCTGCCTATACCCCAGATAAACCCCGACAAGTACTAATCAATCTGATATCTTAAATAGGACATAAAATGCATGAGGCACGTCACCTTTTCCTGAGCCAGTACACAGACGAGTGGCTCTGACACCGCTATCCCTATGCATTTAGTGACTTCAGTGACCTGGCTACGCTGAGTTTCTCCCATGAATGTCACAAAAACAATTTGGCTTTAAAGTGGGACAGCAACAGCAAGCTGCAGCGCGCAAAAAATTATCACAGAAGTGAGACTCATTTTCTGGATTATTCATTTACTTCTTGTTTGCCAGAATGATCTTTACTGTGTGCCCCAGTTAGGTATTTGACTCTAACAGAACTGGAATGTTAAATCCAGAATTAGGAAATACACTTATTCCAATTAATATACATTTTCCTTTTTTTAAATGTTACTCTTCTATCATAACTTTAAAGACCTGCTGCTTCTCAGATCACTTCAGAAGTATTAGTGCAATAGCGCTGCTAAAAACAGATGTTAGTAAAGCACGCCTCAATATAAACAAATGTAAGATATTCAGTGCAATATCTATTCTGTTGACATTGTTTTATAAAAGAAACCAATAAAGAGGGGAGAGACATTCAGTGATGCAGTGTGCTAGACATTACTTTAAAAATTGTTAAACTAAATTAAAATTACACAGCAACATTGTTGTATTTGCTAAGGAGTTAGACATAAGGGAAAAATAAAGCCAACTCTTGTTTTATGAGAATTGAATCCTACTTGTCACCACTGAGGATGACATTTAAATTAGTCTGATTATGAAGTTTGTTACTTTATTTCTCTCTCTTTCCAGTATTGCCTTATAGTCCTAGTGCCGTATACACCATGCAGACATATAGTGAGGCTATGCCCATACCCTAAGGACTTAGAGCCATAAAGAAATATGCGTGCCTACTTCTCACAGAAGTTAGTGCCTAAGAAGGTAGTCATGATGGTCTGGGTCTTCTTATCTAAGTAGGTAAGTCAGATGAAACCCAAGGAACATAGACCTAGTGGTCTTTTGCCTCTCTCCCATCAACTGGAGCTGGGTTTGCGAGCGAGGAGGGGGCTGCCACAAAATATTCCTCTGGTGGGTTGGAAGACATCTCAGCAGCACTGGGGCAGAGAGATGCTACTGTATAAAGCCACGAGCTGCCTTTTAAGTATGTGGTCTTTTCTCACTCTTCTGGATACTCCTTCTTTTACAGAAAAGTCTTATTTCCATTTTACAAAGAAAAGGACTCAATATTCTACCAAGTATTATACATGAAGCAAATGGTAGAGCCAGAAAATGAAGGCAGAACTTGAATTGCTGTGTGGTGCCTCAAAGAGAATACTATACTTCTTTTTCAATGAAGGTAGACAACAAATTGATGATTAAAACAAACTTTATATACAACGAGGGTACTTTCACTCTAATATTAAGAACTTTAAAAGTGTGCATTAAAATACTAAAAGAACTTAGGCAAAACCATACTTCAACATATAAAACTGGTTTTATATATATTACACTGTATAGATGTATATATGTGTGTGGCAGAACATATTAGTTTAACTGGCAGGAAGCTCATAAAAAGAAAAGTTTTTGGGGTTGGCTCAAACTTGGAGTGCACTTTAACATGCTGGTGGCACTTTATGAAGAAATCTCAAATGTATCCCATGTGTTGCAAATGCTTAAGAATGGGTTCAAGATGAGCTTTTGTCTGCCTGAGCCATACAACTATTTCAAAAATATCTTCCTTCAGTAGCACCAATATTTATTTTTGTATGTCATTTTTGCAGTTTGAATGCTGGATTTGAGTTTCCACACTGCCATCAAAGACAGACGTGAAAAAACCAAACCCCTTAATAAATCATAACAACAACAGAATCTGGTTTGAAGACTATTTTCCATGACTGAAACTTTTTTTTTGTCAGAATCATTTTTCTTAGAACAGCTGACATATCATTATTGTTTTCCTTGTTTTAGAATATTGACTTTCCAAAAATGTCCAATCCATACTTGAACTAAAAAAAGAACATGTCTTCAGAGGTCTGGCTTCTTTTTTAGTAACGATAATGTTCTTTTCCCCTTTCCACCACCACTATTGTATTAAGTGACTGCAGGTTTCTGGATATGAATAGAAATGTGCATTAAGAACTGCCATAACTACCTGATTGTTCTCCAGCTGTGTGGGATCAATATGACTAGAAGTAACTTAGGAGGTGAAGTCCCTTATTAGCCTCAATGGTCCAATTCCACTCTCCTACTTCTATTCTGCTTTTAAAACTGATTTATTTTTGTCGATTTTTCCTCTGTCATCCTGTATTCATTATCTGATCTTTTCTGTCTTCTCTGTCATATTCAGCGGATTTTTTTATTGATGGCTACAGTATCATATAGCATCATCTGTTAGTTTTTCTCAAGTGACTTTAGAAAATGGTTTCAGTTTAACCGTGACATTTCAGCACCTTGATATCAATGGGAGTTCAAGAGTGACGAAGTTCTGCTCAAAACATAGGCAAGACCTATGGACTGAGGAGTTTAAATGCTGTTTTTATGTTTTAGTGACTGCTTTCTCAACTGGAAAGAGAAAAAAAAAAAAAAAAAAAAAAAAGCCCCAAATTATCCTTCCAAGTAGTTGCTTCTCCTGAGCAAAGAAACATTAGAGATCAAACCCCAAACAATCTAAACGGTGAACAAGTGAACAAACTGTGAAAACTTCAATACTGCTACTGCATTTTTCTAAACTGATTACTCATAAAATCACAGGGAAGCCTATCTGCACACTTTTTAGAATTTCAAGGGCAGATGAATGGTCTTTTGTTGACAAGAAGCCCAATTCTGTACATTCTAATTTTTCAGTAGCTCCACAGAAGTCCATAATCATTCTCTTTAAGTGAATTAGGGCTGAAGAAGCAACAGGAATCTGTGAAAAAAACCAGACCAGTAGTCAAGATTTTGGTGGAACTTCAGGGACATGAGCTACATTTTTAAAAGTCTTTAACTGAATTTTCAAAAAGATTTTGTGACTATTCAAATACTTCTTCAGAACATCTGTGAAGCAGCTTACTCATATGAGCAATTCAGTAGTGAAATAAAAGATAGAAGCACTCTGAACTCTAGAGATTTCATGATGATTAAGAAATTAATGGTAATTAAGAAATTAAGAAATGATTGTGAGCACAGAAACAGAAAGGTCACTTCAGTGTAGAATGTGAGCTAATGGCCAAATTACAAGGACTAAGTATCAACACTTTTAAGTCTTCCTTTTTAGTGATTCTGTAATTCACATTCTTTCTGTGATGCTTCTGATTATATTTCAAAAACACTTACAGCTTTACTACAGGTAGTCCAAGGAGTGAAAGACAACAACCTGTGGTGCAGCATCCATTTTACCCGACCTGTTTAACTAAACTTAGCAGGAACAGGGTTGCCCACCTGGAGGTCTCCATTGCTTGTATAGGGAACGTAGGTATTTACATTAGTACTGCCTCAGTAGGTGTTTACAATCTGAGCAGGTACAAGGTACCCAAGTCAGAATTCACTTCAGGAGCTCAGTTCAAGACTATGTGCTTGCTGGTCTCCTCCACTCTCTCATAGGTTTCCTCGCAGAGTTGGCAGTAATATTAGAATTTCTTGCAGCCATCCCTTCTCTACTCTTAAATGCCTGTTTAGATGGCCTGTCATTGGGGAATACAGGGTGGCATCCCATATTGTCTTTCGTAAGAGAGAGTGCCCTCTTATACATTCTATATGGTAAGCCTGATGCATGGGCCTTCATTACTGAGTTTTCATGCTGGATCTGTTTCTCTCTCTTAACATTTCCAGGACTTTGATTCCTGTTAAGTGCTGTGGGAGCTGAGCTGGATTCCTAACGACAGCAGTGTCTGTTGCTCTGCAATGTTCATTTTCAGACCTTCCTGTGCTGTGTAAGTGTTATTGTTTAATTGCCCATTCCCCAGTGTAGCGTGATTTTTTAAATTAGCTTGACATTTTATGTGTTTCTTTTACAGCTCATCTCAGCTGTTAATGAGCCCTTTGCTAAGTGTCTTCAGTATAGATCATTATAGCTCTTTAGTACTGTCATTTGAAAGCTAATACCAATAAACAGAAAAATTACTCAGCAGGAGGAAGGTAAGTGTGCTGTGTTCCTAATTTTTAGTTTGCAAAAGAAAGGAACTATTCAGTGAAAGGAAGCTTATTTATTTATTTATTTATTTATTTAAGTTAACAGTAAACAATTAATGTGATTTGCTCAGACGGGCATTACGGATTGTCTAGGTGCCATGCCTCCATCATTCCAGCCCTGAAAGATCCGTGCAGATATAACTTGAAAGTTATCCCTAAAATGCAGGCTAGTCTTCTCCCTATGCTGGATACCATAGCCAGTTTTTCTTTTAACCTCCTTCTTTTAACCTAAGTCCTGTCAAGTGAAGAGTATCCCACAGAAGAGGAGAGCCGAGACCTTGACAAAGGTTTAAGGCTACCTGGGTACATGCTGAGATCTAAGGAGAGAGACTGCCAGCCAGAATGGGAAACTTTATTTGAAGCTTGCTTGACACACATGCGGTTACAGAGGTTATCTTAGTTGCAAACTCTGTTTCTGAAACTAGGGGAAAAAGGAGTTTCTTATAGGGGGTGGTGTATTGATTTGTTTGGTTGGTTTTGGTTTTTTGTGTTTTTTGGTTTTTTTTTTTTTGGTTTTTGTTTTGTTTTGTTTTGTTTTTAAATTCTAAAGTTTTCATCCATGTAAGTACATTTTCCTAGATATTCTTGGAGTCCAGATAACTGTAGACCTGTGGACACAAATAAGCAAAGCCCTGTCAACTTTTTAGTAGGCTAGCAAGATCCTTATAAGGGCACATCCCTAAGAGAAAAATGATTGAACTGCTAAGTCTGTAAGGAATGATTCACAATTTCGAAAGAGTTGGATATTAACTGGCAGAAGTTTGTGAAAGGTCATAAGTGCAAATATCTTATGCTAGTGATTCTATATGTTTGCCTTCATAGTATTTTTAAATATTGCTTTAGGAAATGTGATAAAGCCCAGGCTAGTGCAAATCTGACTGTGCTAACTACAGGTCCAAGGCTGTGAAGTGACAATATTTGAGTCCTCTTGTCAATGTTGGTAAAAACAAGTAATAAAATTCATTTCAGTACACAATGCAGCAAGAGCTTAAATTGAAAAAATGTAATTCTGCAAGGTGCTGGAAAGGTGCAGTTTGTAAAAGATGGAGGTCTCTGGTAGGATGGTTCTTCACTGAGACAGATAACCGAACTGTGGGATGAATGCATTAAACTGTATGCTGACCATAAGACAAACACACAAAGATTGACACAGCTGGAATTATGAAAATTGCTGACTGATGAGATACTAAAAGTATAAAGAGACTGCATATTCAGGAGAAAACTAAAAGATGTCAGTGACACAGATCAGGAACATGACTGTGTAAAGTATGCTTTCTGTGAAGTAGTAGTCAGAAAAAAATATTTTTTCCATAAATAAGAATGGATAAGAATGGTGGAATTATGCCCTTTTATAGGCTGCGTCTAAGTCTAAATCAGTGTATTTCTCCCTGTAACACTAAGAACTGTTATAAAGTTAAAATAGAGAGATAAAAAAACTCATGATGTTAAAAATGCTGGTTAGGAAAAAAGTCACGAATAGAAAAGCTGACTGTTGTGGTACAGTACCTGAACTCTCCAGAGCAAGTCTTTCTGCTACATTACCTTTGAAATAAAACAGGGTTTTGAAGGGGGAGGCCTGGTATTGTCAAGGCCTGAATGACGTTTAAATAAAACAATGCTTGGATTAGTACATAGTGTTGTGATTTTAAGAAAACAGATTTGTTTCACAGCAGAAAGCTGAAATGTTTGTAGAAAAGATGGTAATAGACGTCACAGCTTTCCAATAAATGAAATAATACTACGTGAATTTACAGAATATTCTGGTTAAAGGCATACAGGCAATCCTAATAATTTTTAAATTATTAGATGCTCCTATCTGAAAACCTGTTTGGGAACGATAGTACTGGCTCATCTGCCACTGATTTTAATGGTGTTAGTTATCCCCATTAAGCTGAATAGCTGGTTCTATTGATTTCAACAATCCTGGGAACATAATCAGCCATTCAAACCTTTAATGGCCCATCACAGTGAGAACAGTTATGTTTTGTAGGTGTGCACACAGCTAATGGGAAAGCTGATGGGATAATGAATGCTCAGATGCTAACAGTAATGAAGTCACCAGACACCCACATTAGGCGAGTTCTGCATAGCATTAAAAAAAGGATGGCCTTTTACTTTACAAATAAATTTGCGCCCTCTACCTCATAAACAACCCATTAAGACGAAGTGATCATGCCACTTATTAACCCCATTATTATAAATCTCATTGTCACATGAAACACATTAGGATATATTTTGCAGCTCTGATGCAATCTATTTCATAAATGTAGGGATTTTTAACTAATATTACTAAATATTCTTAAGGACAAAAAATAAAAAAGACCTAACATTGGAAAGTGTGCATCCGTCCCTTGGAGGAAGAAAGTCACATCAACAGGATCTTGTAATTGTTCTCAAGCACTAAAATTCCAGGAAATTCAGAGATAAGTATGCATTTAAAAAAAAAAAAAAAATCAAAGCATTTAATAGTATGAAAATGCAGAGGTAAGGCATCTGCACAGACTTGTCTTTGTCCCAAGGTGACACCATGGTGGATGAAAATGAGAATAAACCAACAACTGGTTCAAGAAAGCAGCTAATATGCCATTAAAAATCAGCTTAATTTAATCCTTATCATTGTGAGGAGTTTCATTGCACTGAATTGATTACATCATTTACTTTCTGGAAAACATTACACATCCTTTAGTTGTTTAAACTATTGAGTTATTTTCAGTTCTGTAACAGAATTTTTTGCTTGAATGTGGATAATAGCTTTTGATATTATTATTCTCCTGACAGAACCTTTTAACAGAAAGAGTACTGAAACAGTGCTGGTTTGTAGAAGGGTATGACACATGGAGTCAGATCCTCATCAGGAGTGAGCTGTGAACCAGCTCCCTTGGTTTTAATGGATTTACAACAGCTGATGAGCTGGCGCATGATACTGAAACATCACATACTTTCAAAGATTTCTGTGAAACATAAATTGCCTTTTACTAGTGCTCTGAGACTTTCAAGAGAAGGAAATTGCTAGGATAAGAAAGTTGGTAGAACTGAGACTGGTTCCACAGTACAGTAAATCATACTTGATGGCCTTTAAAACTAGATTAAAACAGGTGTGACTACAAGACAGAAACAGATAAAACAATATAAACTGAATGTGCCAGTTCTAGTGTGTTCAAAATTTTGTGAGGGTCCATCCCAATATAAGTAGCTTCTGTGCTGGATCATATATCATCTGTTCAGACTACTATGCCACTTCAGGTATTTGCTTAAGCTTAACAATAGCATGATCTCTGTATCAGATACCCTGGCTAATTCTACAGCCATGTGCTCAAGATGAATCCAGACCATGTTTATATTGCTGGATGCACAGACCTAGTTTAAGGGTAACAGACCCACGACCGGAAACTTGGATGGGGTGGGAATACCTGTGGTGGGTTGATCCTGGCTGGATGTCGGGTGCCCACCAAAGTCACTCTGTCACTCCCCTCTTCAGCTGGGCAGGGGACAGAAAAGATAATGAAAGGCTCGTGGGTTGAGACAAGGACAGAGAGAGATCACTCGCCAGTTACTGTCACTGGCAAAACATACTCAGCTTGAGGAAACTAGTTTAATTTATTGCCAATTAAATTGAATTAAGATAATGAGAAATAAAACCAAATCTTACAACTCCTTCCCCCTACCCCTCCCTTCTTCCTCAGCTCAACTTTACTCCCAATTTCTCTACCTCCTCCCCCTGAGCAGCACAGGGGGACGGGGAATGGGGCTGCGGTCCGCCCCTCACGCTTGTCCCTGCTGCTCCTTCCTCCTTGTGGGGAGGGCTCCTCGCACTCTGCCCTGCTCCAGCGTGGGGTCCCTCCCATGGGAGACACAAACTTCTCCAACATGAGTCCTTCCCACAGGCTGCAGATCTTCAAGCACTGTTCCACTGTGGGTCCCTTCCATGGGGTGCAGCCCTTCAGGAACAGGCTGCTCCAGCCTGGGTCCCCCGTGGGGTCACAAGTCCTTCCAGCTTGAGTATATGAATTACACTGGATAAAAAAATGGGGAAAACAGATGTTTTAGAGCAAGAAATACAATTGGTGGCTGATGAGTTCTGAATCTAACCTGCTTTTCAACATTTAGATTACACAAATGAAAAAGAATCAACTGTTCTTCTAAATATTCTACCTTCTAATGTGGCAGCAATGCCATATAATTAAAGAGATCAGAGCATGGTCTCCCTTGGAAAATCGGGTTGTATTGAACACTCACTATTTCTTGCCTCTCCAGCTTGAAGCCATTCTCTGGAGACTGAGAGCCTGCACTGCAGTGTCAGTGGATTTAGGGAGATAGTCTTCTGGCAAGCATTATGGATTTTATTGCCTTTCTTATACTACTGATTTAAGACAGTAGCTTTAAAGAGAAAATTGTAATAAGAAAGCTGCATTGTGTCAGAAGATCCATAGCAATTTATAAACAGAACCTCAGCACTGAGAGATTTCCCACTCCAGATGATCCAGGGCAACTACCAGTTTATGTAAGTATGCCTTCACAAAGTCCAAAGCACAAGAGAAAGAAAAGACATGGACAGCACGTCTCCAGCCAGAATTTCATCTCTCAGGCCCTCCCTCCTCTCTGGGTAGCTGCTGTTTACAGTTCTGGAAAAATACATCACCAATTTAGGACCTCAGACTGTGGTTGCCCATGGTTTGGATTAGCAACAGATTAGAGTGGCTCGTGTTTTCTGAAATCTGAGAGAAGCTTTCTCAGAAATAAGCTGTTTAGGTGACCATCCTGGAGCTACTGTCGTCATATACCTTCCTCAGCTTTCTTACTCCACACTCTAGAGACACAGCTTTTAAAATAGATCCAACTTTCTTCAGAAAAGTTTAAAGAGTAGAACAAGAGCTTCTTGTTTCTATTGACTACAATGTATTTTATAGATCATGGTGAACATATTTAGCCAAGCCAAGACTATACAATATCTATATATACATATATCTATCTACATCTACAATGTACAAGGAAGGGAATCAACTTTTTAAAAGGGTAGATAATGGCAGGACAAGGGGGAATGGATTAAAGCTACAGGAAGGAAGGTTTAAATTAGATATTAGGGGGAAGTTTTTCACGGAGTGAGTGGTGAGGTGCTGGAACAGGCTGCCCAGAGAGGTGGTGGATGCCCCCTGCCTGGAGGTGTTCAAGGCCAGGTTGGATGCGGCCCTGGGCATCCTTGTGTAGATCCAGGCCTGGAGGTTGGTGGCCCTGCCTGTGGCAGGGGGGTTGAAACTCTGTGATCCTTGGGGTCCCTTCCAACCCCAACCATTCTATGATTCTATGATTCTATGATCTATTAAATTAGCTAAACACTATTAAACTATTTAAAAGGAAAGTGAGTTCCACTGTAAACTGCTGAAGGTGAGACAGGCAAAAAAATGTTAAAATGAATAAACAAAAGAGATATAACTATCTTAAACAATGTGTAAATATTAAGGATGGAGATTTAGGTGTGAGACTGTCCCAATCTACACAACCTCACTCCTCCCATCTGTTGGAAGGTTCCCCAAATCCACAGCCATGTGGCAGCCAAGCATGAGAGTCACATAGCAAGATGCTGAGAAGCTTTTTAGAAGAATCTTCAAATATTTCAGCTGATGCTAACATTTCATGATTCAGAGTATTTTGAAACTGAAACTGTGTTTTCTGTCAGTGCCATCCAATAACTGGGACAGAAAAGCAGAGTTCCTAAATAAGAAACTTTTTCTTGATACATTTCTTTGAGATTTCTTAAAGCGTTTAATGAAAGACTTTTATCCACTTCTTGAAAGAATAAAAGCAGCATGGAAATGGAGAAAAATGAAAGAAAACAAAATCAAAGCCCCTCTGTGAAAATCCCAAAGGACTCTTGGTTGAATTACTTGGACACCAAAGCAGAAACTGAGCCAATGGAAGAACCAATTTGGAGAAGCAGTGTTTGAGCAGCCTTGCTGCCGAGTCCAGTCCCACCTTCTCCATGGAGAAGGGCCTGGAATAAGTCAGACTTATAAGCTGGGGCCATGGCTGGTCAGGCCTGCACCATGTCCCACGTCCACTCACCACCCACTGCCCTGTCCGCCATCCCTCAGCTCCTTCTGTTGCCCTTCAAGGGCCTCAGGGGCTGTGGGCAAGGCCAGCAGACAGGGCTGGTGTGGGCAGAGGGGACGTGCATCGCCCTCCTTGCAGGAGGCTCAGTGCCTGACCCTGGGTTTGGGCTCCGTGGGGGAGCATGGCATGGCATGGCAGTGCAACGTGGCAGTGTGGTGTGGCCGGCATGGTGGTGTGGTGCGGCTGGCGGGCCCAGAGCGCTGCCGAGCTGTGGCTGCCTGCAGCGAGCAGCCTTGCTGAATGGAAGTGTTGAACGGGATCCCACAGAAAGTGTTGCAACTCGTATTTGTTCCGCAGTCAATAAATCAAAACATAATAGAAACCAGAACCTATGAACAAGAGCATTAAATGAAACATGGATCCAAGGCAATAGTCCAATACATATTTAACAGCAACCTGCCAAATGGTGTTTTCAATTACGATCATTTTATTTTGTATTAAAGTAGCACTAGAGGTCAAGTGATCCAGTCAGGCCTGATGCTCCTTCCACTGCATTAGATGATGTAGAAATGCATAGGATGTTTCCCTGATGCATTTGCTAGCTATGATGAAAAAAAACCAAAACAAGAAGTCTAAAACAAAGGTAGCTATTCCAGTATTTAAGTCCACAGCTCTGCAGAGTACTCTGTGCTGAACTGGAATCCACTGACAGGAAACGTCTTCCAAGTTCAAGACTAAGCTGAACGATATCTCTGGAATATATTCTCAGTGCTCATGCAGTATTTCTTTATTCAAGTTTCAGAGGACTGTTTGACTTTTACTGTGAAACCATAAATCACCGTCGTTCTCGGCATCTCACATGTTTTCCTCAGTTAAACACAATGAGTTTCCTCCAAGGGAAGATGAAACACTGTAAATAGTGTTCAAAATATGTTACTAATTTATTGCAAGGTCTTGCTGGATATAACTAATTCAAATGATTTCATGTATTCCAATAGGAAAATACATCTTTTAGTAACACTTGTACTTTGAGACCCCCAGACAACATGTATATATCTTAGACCAAATATTCCCAGTGCATCTGGCAGATACGTTTTAGCTGCAGTGGCTGTGAATAATGGTCCAGATTTTTGTTGTCCTTGTTCATTAGTCTGTTAGGAGCTACTTGTTATTGAACTGAAAGTTAAGAGCTTTCCTTGCACTTTTCTTTCACTGCAAATATATTTTAAAGTAAAACTTAAGAAAGAAATATTTATAAGGAAAAATAGTATTTGCAGTGGCATAAATTGCTATGGCAGACTATTTTTGGTGGTAATTATAAAGAAATCTTTTCTGTACAGACTTTGTGTATTATTGCCTGTGAATATGATAGTTTTCTACTAAACCACATTATTAGACCTATGAGCTTTGACAGTTCTTTGGCACATCTGGGGGGCAATTGCTTTAAGACAGAAAAATAACTACCTGCTTCCATCCAACATACATCAGAAAGTGTCATCTATGCAGTTCATTGACTTGTGGCAGACCCTGGGGTTTTTCCTAGCAGCCCTTGTTCTGCAGGCTCTTAGCCATGTTACTACCTGTTATCTCTCGGGGTGGGCTATTCCAGATGATTATTCAGGTTGTAGCTTTGTCTTTAGTGCCAAGCAGACTGCTAGTTTTGCAAGTACTCTATCAACTCCATTTCTATTGATTTTAGGGAGCAGTGTAACTAGAGCTATGGAGTGTGACTTCCATTCTGCTGTAAATTTATGGGTGTGATTTTCTACTTCTTGCAGGCAGGAAAAGGGATGAGGAACAGATTTTCCTTTCTTTGCTTATATCAGGGTTAATGAAAGTGTACACTTGGAAAGTCTTTTGAATAATATATTGTGGAGTCTACTATCACTTGACATAGTAGCAGTCTCTTTTTAGTTGGCAGGTTTTGAAAAGTTTGTGAAAGCCAACATATGATGGATTAATACAAAAGCAACTTCTGCTCAGCTTTCTATCATAATAAATACATTGAAGGAAACGAAGCATCCTTATCTTATTCCATTAGCAAAGACGGAAAGGGACTACTAAAGATACTGGTTTAAGGTGATCCAGGTTTCTTGATTTTGGTTGCTGTGCCCTGTGATTCACCAGACATATCTACTTTTCTGCCCTTAACATTTGAGGCAGATGGATTTTTGGCATGTGCACCTCATGTTTTTTAAATCCATACTAGACCAGGAGCCAGGATTTTGGTTTTGTAAAAGAACAAAACCAAAAACAAACCCCGAAAACCCAGGTGAGGCTTCCAGCTCAGCTAGCTGCAAGTGGTCTACAGAGGATCTGCAATAGTTATCAGTCACCAGTCAAAGTGTGGAAAGGAAAGTGAGAAAGGAGTGGCAATCATAATGTCTGGGCTTGTAAAGCCAGAGGGAGAGGAAATACAAATAAAGTGAACTTCAAGATTTCTTTTTGACAATTAGGAAGAAAATACCTTCTCAGAAGAAGAAGGGATGCTTCTGGACACAAGCAACTCTAGGTTATGAGGAGCCGGCTTGCTGTGTGGACAGACCCTCCTCTTTCCTGTTCTGGTGCCTTGAACAGAAGTGCTGTGCCCTCTCTTCTAACTCACGCCCTTGCTTTCCTGTCACCTCCCATTGTGTCCTTCCTGTCCTATTCACTGCTCCTCTTTACTCTTTGAAATGCTATGAACTATTTGTTGCTGGTTCTATTCCTACCATGGCTGAATGTAAGAAAGTCATTTAATATGGCTGAATCATCCATCAATGGGTCTAATCATATGCAACAGTCTCAGAAGAGTGTTTTGAGGCTCACGGAATGTTTGTTAAGTGATTTTGTAACTTTTGATGAAAGATTTTTTTTCTGAGTGTCATTATTTTTGTGTAAAGTATCATACATTTCATGTATAATTCACACTAGAAAAGCTCACTCTTTGTAGTTCCTCATTATGCCATTTTTATTTAAAAAATATATATAGATATTATATTGAGTGTACGTGTGTACACATATATTACTTTTAAAAGCTGTGGATTTTCTTTCAGACAAATAAGAATTCAAACAAAACTTCGGAACAAGTTAAAATGTTGCTCTTGCCAATTAGTGTTCATACGCTCTTGGAAACGAATGATGGAATCTTTACTCTGAAACCCAAAAAGCGCATTTTAAGGGAACGCTTTAATGTCAGTGGAGAGGGAGCTGGTTCAGAATAAAACTTCAGTTAAACTTTGCCCAGAATAATTTTAAAGATACATTCTCATGATCAAGGTGTTGAAAAGCATTGCATTTTCATTTGGTTTGCACATGTGTTTGGAACAATTCTGGACTGTGCTTCAGGGTATCCAGTCATTAGCCTCTTTTGCACACTGATTCTCTGAGGCACTAAAGATGTGGGTTTTAACTCTGATGTTCAAGAACTATTTGAGGTCAGTATTCTGATGAGAAAGGTTTTTTTGCAGGTCTATTAAAAATCAAATAATTTTATGGCATAGCTTATGAGGGCTTGAGTTGCACGACAAGTTTTCTGACATGTAGTAAACCACAAAACATCCATTTAATTTGTGAACATTGATGGGCTGGTGTAAACTGGCATTGCTTCTTTGATGTTTGTGGAGTTGTGCCAATTTACAGCAGCTCAGGAATCTGATCTATTGTTCCTGCAAACATCCTATGACATTTTAAATTATCAAGATGATCATCTTGCAAAGACAGCCAAAATATTAGAATAACAGTTCCCTGCCAAATTCTCTCGGGAGGCTTGACTTATTAAAAAAATAAATTACACGTGTTCCTTTTATATAAATAAAAGTTCCTTTCATAAGAATGCATGATTTACTAGGAGGCTGAAGCTGTGATTTCCTAGTTATGGATGTAACTTTGTAAATCAGAAAGGCAGACAATGTTCTCCCACATCTCAGTGAAGCAAGGGATGTTTGTTCAGACG
Source organism: Podiceps cristatus (assembly GCA_000699545.1). Taxonomy (NCBI): domain Eukaryota; kingdom Metazoa; phylum Chordata; class Aves; order Podicipediformes; family Podicipedidae; genus Podiceps; species Podiceps cristatus. The sequence goes on along the minus strand of JMFS01126971.1, from coordinate 686 downwards.
GGTAGGATATAAACAGTTTTAGTGTCTCCAGATAAAGGCATCTGGGAGCTAATCTCCTCTTCTTCAGCCCCTTTTTAGGGGCTTCTCCCTGCCTTTTCCAGCTTTTCTTCCTCATCAAGAGTGCATGTAAAAACATGTCTGAGAAGGAAAGAAAGGTTGCAAGTATTTTGTCTTACATTTTCTGTCTCTGCCTTTACAGAATTAACAGGTTTTTACCATGATGTCATGTTTGATCTTGAAGCTGATTTCAAGCAATTCAACTGAAAATGGATATTTCATTTAGGGAGTGGCAAAGATATCAGAAGGTACAGAAATATTCTACAGACCACAACGCAATCACCGATGGGACATTTATGTGTGAATCTGAAAGGGTCTACATATAGGATGATAAGTGCCAGTAAAATTTTCTGTGTTGAGTATTAGCAAGAGCCTTTCAGAAAGGAAGGGAAAACAAGGAAAAACTGAATCTTGAAGGTAGAGGGAAACTCACCATAAGCTGGCACAGAAATGCTCAAAGCCAGATCTATATCCCCTCTCTAAGAAAAAAAAATAGGTTAGGTTGATGGCAGAAGTGAGTTGCAATAAGAATTTTACCTGAGATTTCATGTGCCCAAGGAAGGACACATGGATATGGGGAACTGGAAGTATGGGGCCTCAAGAAAATCATAGAATCATAGAATCATAGA
>KL286881.1:2348-18465 GCA_000699545.1 Podiceps cristatus | reverse complement strand
TGAACAAGCCCAACTCTCTCAGCCTGTCAAGCCTGTCTCATAGCCTCAAGGTGTTTTAGTCAGGGAATTATCTTCCCCATACAGGAGGGTGCAGGGTATCCAAAATTTGAGGATACTGTAGAGTTTCAGTTTCAGTAGAAATGAGGGAGCTCCTGTGAAAGATAGAATTACAGTATATGACGGGAGTCCAAAATAAGCTGGTAGGAGCTTTTGGGGAAAGGACAAACCGGTTTGTCCCAGAAGTACGGCTGAAGGCTGAATACGTGACACTACCGCTGGGGAGAAGTGAGTCAGCTAATGACTGAGCAAAGGACTGAGGGCTTTGCTTCCTGACCAAGTGAGGGGGTGCTTCTTTCATAGACTATCTAGCATATGTGAGTTGTCCATCCTAAAATCTGACTGCTTTGCCCGCCAATTCATCTTATGCAGTTTTCACTGCTTACCTTGTTTCTTGCACTTTTTTATCCCAATTTCCTATATTTTTTGGGACCTGGGTAGGGAAGCAGGGGGAGAGTGATAAATGGTCTCTAATGTAAGGCCTTTTAGTTAGACTGTTCTGTTTCAATCACGCTCATGTGGCTGAGAAAAAGATCTTTATTGGTGTTAGAGAAAAGGCCTGAAAAGTCAGAAAAAGTCCATTTCCTCAGATTTTTCTGGTTTGGTAGTTATTTGTCATTCAAACCATATAGGTCTGTATGGATATGCAAATCTCTCTGTGCTAAGCAAAATATAAGCAGCTCAGAAAAAACAAACCTGCTCTGAAGAACTTGAAATCTGAACTTCCCAGACAAGATAAAATGAGGTAGAAATAATTACAGCAGCTGCAAAAATCCAAGATGCAAAGAATATGTGCAACATTTTGAATACAATTTTATGAGAAAGGCTGCAGTACAAATGATAACTTGCTCCACATTTTTGGAGCACAAATGCATTGAGATGATCACAGGACCACCCTGTCTCTTAAAGATTTATTTTTTTTTTATAAAAGGACAGAAAAATAAACATCAGTACTTTATGTGTGATCATATTTAAAAACTACAGATTCCCTGACCAGCTGCCTTTACACAGCTGAATGCTGCATGCTAAAATCACACTTCCAAAGCTTTCCAGTAACCGCTGCAAGAAGAAAAATGGGATATAAAATACAGAGTGTTTGAGCAGACACAAGTTGCTTCTGAAGGGGTCGAGCCCTGACACACCACAAAGACAGGATAACACCATAATGTTAACCTGTCAGGTGTGGCTGTGTATGTACGTCCGGTTGCCATCTAGTGGATCTATAACTTAGTATTTCCTTAGAGAGAAATGCTAAACACCTCTTTGAATGGCGAATTCTCCTTGAGCTTTGTGAGTTCTCCTCTGTTCTTTCCTGCTCTGAAGCAGAAGTTTTGAATTGCATTACTGTAGCATACATGGAAGTTTGAATGACATTACCTGTGATCTGGTATGGCTTGGCTATAATACAGTTGGATATATGACCTTATTAATGCTTATAAATATCTCAAGGGTGGGTGCCAAGAGGACAGACTCTTTTCCATGGTGCCCAGTGACAGGACAAGGGGCAATGGGCACAAACTGGAACACAGGAAGTTCTGTCTGAATATGTGGAAAAAAGTTCTTTGCTGTGAGGGTGACCGAGCCCTGGCACAGGCTGCCCAGGGAGGTGTGGGGTCTCCTTCCCTGGGGATATTCAAACCCCGCCTGGACGTGTTCCTGTGCAGCCTGCTCTGGGTGACCCTGCTCTGGCAGGGGGCTGGACTCGGGGATCTCCAGAGGTCACTGCCAACCCCTGCCCTTCTGTGATTCTGTGATTCTGAGCTCTGTATACCACAACAACAAAAACAAAAAAGTGTAAAAGACACTGAGGTGTTTGCATCAGTGTATTGGAGTCTCTTCCTCCCTTCTGCAAGTGCTTTTGAACACTCAGATGTGTTGCAGAGGCACAACAGTCAAAAGCAGGCATCTACTACATCTGCAGGTGCTGTGAGACGAACAGCACTGCTTTCAGGTGGATCTGTGCGCCATTGTGGAGCTGCGGATCAAGAGCTGCGTACGTTAACCAGAGGACAGAGATGCTCTGATCAGACTGCTCGAGTAGCAGGTGTGAGTGCTATGAGGCTCTAGCCAAGATTTTGTCTGTTGTAGGAAGGATACAGCTGCAATCCTGTAACTGCACTGCATTCCCCCTTCAGAAGCCTGCCCAGGGCTCTCTGGTCCTCCCATACCTGCATGGTTAAAAGCCCTGTGAGGTTTAAGGAACAAGAGTGAGCAGAGGGCTCAGACTCCTGAGTTTGGGGAATTTAAGCCGCTGTGGCAGTTTAACACTCCCCACCTGCGTGCCCCTCCTTGTAGCTGGAGGCTGCCTCCCCAGCAGGCACAGCTTGTGCCAGCGCCCGAGAGCTGGTCCCTGCCTGGTTAATGCACAGTGCCAAGAACAGGCCAGGCTTCAGCCCCCTCCACGCCTGACGCTCCTGCCAGCGGGGCAGTAGCATGCATCACAGTGGCAGGGTGGGGGCCAACGCCTTTGAAATTACCAGAGCTTTCTCTGCCAGGGCTGAGGCGGCCCAGCGCTCCGCCTGAAGCCCGACCGAAGCTTGCGAGTCTGTTCTGCCAAGCTAGCCAAACAGTGCGACGCCTAATGAAGGCAAACCCGAGGGTCAAACTTAGTCAAGAGAAAAACTCAGTAAATGTAAAAATGTGGACAGCATTAGAAGTGATTCATGTTCCAGTGGAAGAGGGCGGTTCCACTGTTACATGGTGAAAAGCACTCTAATATGGCATAAACTGAGATTAGCTTTTCTTCATAAGTCAGTACGCAGGTGCTACTGAGTTAATTCCAGTGTGGCAAAGCTTGAATGACAAATGGGGCTTCGCTCTGGTAATAAATTCCATCCAGCACTTCATAATCCTGAACACAAGCAGATACGTAAGCAAGAGAGGTTGAGGGATTAAGTGCAGAAGGCACAAAACAGTTATGTGTAGACTAACAATTTAAATGTGAATGATACAGCACTAGAGGGACCGAGGTTTATTTATTTAAGCAGCCCAAATGAATAGGAAGAGAAACTGCAGCATGATGTTCAAGGGAAAATATGTGGCTTGGCAAAATGAAGGCTTATTTGTTGCACTGAGAAAGCTTATGAATTTCCACAGTATTATGCATAGTTATCTTAAATACATGCTTTCATGAGGGCTGTCTGCAAGTGAAAATAAAATAGTCAGGAGGGGTTTGAAAAGATCTCAAGCTGTCAGACTCAGACAGCCAATTAAATTGGTTTTAAAAGAGCCGTCCTGAATATTTGCATGCTCCCTGGACATGGCTAGTTACAGATAGGGAATCCTTTGCCTCCTTCTCTTCTGCAACTCTGAACCTGCCTATTTCTCCTTCTCTAACACAGAAGCAAACCCACACTTGAGGGTAAGCCTGAAGTAATTGTGTGCCAGTAACTAACTTTCTGAATTCATAAGTCTTTATACCAAAAAGCTAGCTGGAGTATTCATATCTTTTAGGTGATGCTTAGTCCTGTATCTCAGATTTATGGTCCAAACTCATCGGCTTAATAAGACTCAGATCACAAACTGAGCCCCTCTCAAAATGCTGAGATAAGTTTAAAAAAGTCACCAGTGGTATTTCTGGGTTGATTGGCTAGTGTTTATATGTACTTCTAGGTCTTTTTGTCTCCTGATTTTTTAACTCTTATATTGAACCTGGATCGTATCTGTGATGGCTTTTTGGTGTAGCCACAGGATTAGAAATTACTTCTGTTGCTTTTAAATGAGAGGCTACATGACTGTTTTGCATCAGAGCTTGATGTCCTGAGCTTAAAATGTCTCTTCTGCAGAAGAAACTTCAGTTAGACTCATTTCATCTTTCTTACCTTTAACTGTCCTGCTGGTGTTCAGCTCATTATGATGAAGTAGTTTCTTTATGGTAGTTTTTGGTTTCAAGTGCATTAATCGTGTTTTTCTCAAGTGCTCTGTCTTCCATTTAAAGATTTTAAGATCTGTCTCAACATTAATTCATTACATTTTCCATCATATTGAGAGCACTGAGTAGGCTGAGGTATAGTGTGGTATCTTCAGTAGTTTTTAAGTTGTTCCACATGGTAAGTGCTTCTGGTCTAGCATTTTAAATTTGAGAATTTGAGACCTAGGTTGTCAGTGATTTTCTGCAGGTCTTGCTTAAATTGGAGATTCTAACTAGATGTAAAAAAAAAAAAAAAAATAAATAAAAAATCAGTGACTCTTGAGGAAAGCCGTCATAAGCTGACAAATTGTTGGTCAAGGTCCCTGCAAAGTACATCTTTGATTTTTCATTTCCTGATATATCAAGAACCAGCAGTTCACCAGCTTTCTGTCCCACAGGGGCTGAGCTCAAAGGCTAGAAAGATACTCAAAAGGGAAAAACATCATTGGATCCTCCTTTCCCATCATCTGCTCTCTTATTATCATTACTAAGATGCAATGTATTATGTTTTTTGTCTACAGAGAAACAGAATTGATGTTCCTGCTAGCCAATTTCCTTGGTCATCTTTTTGAGAAACTGAAGAAATGTTCTTCTGCATGGACAAGACGCTTAGTTTTTCCTTGAGGTATAGTGCTTCAGGTAATGGATTTCCCTTTCTAAAATATCATAACCTTCTGTAGTCATGGCTGCTTTACAGCTAGCAATGACTGAATAATGCTGTTCAGAGTTTCTTGATAACAAGGCCCTTCTGTGGGCCTGGGCCTGATTAGTGAGTGCTGTTGCTGAATCATTGACATGTTTAGGAGTGCGCATATTTGCTTGTTACAAGGGACTGCTGGTACTTCACACGCATACCAGCAACAGTTAATGCAAAGGCATGATAAAAAGGGAAAAGCTCCAAATTTAACTCTGATTAGAATTTACTGAGCATCTGTTTGAATAAATCTGATTTTTTTTTGACATCTATTATGGGTTGGAATTCTGAGAACACAATTTCCCTCTTCTGTTAATGTGTCTGCTATTTGACTTGGTAGCATATTTGCATTCTGTCTTGTTGATTTTAGTAGTGCTTCTACTATGAGTACAGATCTCAGCGCCTGAGCCTTGGTGAGAGGGAACAGCATCCTGTGCTCTTCAAAAATGGATTTTAAAGTTACGCTTAGTCCATATATGATAATAATTTCATTTGAAGAGGTTTTCTTTTCACATAGGGTTTTAAAGCATTTTGTCCAATGCAGCTGAGTTGTTTTCAGATAGGATGTCTGTGGCTTTATGTCCAGCCTGTTCCTGGCCTCCCTGTTGAGACTGCCAAGAATGTGTCAGACGGTGCCAAAAGTAACTATTGGGTTTTGGTTTGTAGATGCTGGAAACTGGTTTCTATTTTAACCTTTGGAAAGGGTGTTATAACTGACAGAGAGCAGAGGATTTTAAAAATAGCTTTAGCATGTCCCTGTGATGCTGGCAGCTTTGTTGTCATCCTGCTGGAATGCCTGACAGAAGGGTCAAGAGAGTCGAGCTCTCTTTCAGGGTCGAAAGCATGCCTTACCAGAAGAGCAATCTGGTTTCCAAGAGTGGCTGAGACCCTTGGATACCTCTCTTTTCAGGTGCATGTTAAAGAGGCCTGATTACTACGGGGAAATTGCTCTGCACATAATGAAAATCTGGACTCCAAAGGTGCCCACATTAGGTACTCAGAAACCGTGGCTCTCAGGACTTGAAGTCCTTTTTCAATGCTTTTGACAGAAATGTCTAAGGCTTAGACAGGTCCAAACCCCAAAACTACAGAAAAAAAAAAAAGTCTAATTATAAAGGGAAGATTGAGTTCCTGCTCTAAAAATTCAAGACCATCACTTTGTCTTAGAAATCCTTATTAGTGAATTTTGTAAGATGCTAGAAAAAATGCCAAAATTAATGGGTGTAAGAGAGAAGGATGTTGCTTAGCTATTTTAGAAGGGGGACCTCTAGATAACTATTCCCAGTGTCTCTACTGAATTGTGTGATCTTAAACAAGTCCTGGAACCATGGCCAAGCCCCTGAGCCATATTATATACCTAGCTGCATAACAAATGTGTTGCAGAGCTCAGTTAATACTCAAGTGCCAACAATCTATTGAATATGAAAATGCTGACAAGTGCTTTGGATTGATATGGAATTAGTGTAAATCGTAGCCCAAACATGTACATTATCAGATATTCCAAATCCTCTACTTCAGGAATCTAACTGGAGATGCCCAAGTTGAGAAGCCAGTCTTCTCAGGTACTGTATATGGTCAACAGAGTGTGAGAGAGAGAAACTCTTGCAGAGGGTCTATTCAGTGTTAGTGCTCTGAACTGTCTTCTGCATGAGTCCTTCCCTGTCTTGGCCGCACTGAGTGATTGATTTGAGTACCTGACATAGGTACTGGGAATGCTCACCAAAGAACTTGGTCTTACAGGAGTGGTCTTGAGTTCTGCTCTAGTTCTCTTCTGGCCAAATTTCCTTTGTCTGAAAACACAGAAGTTTGCTCAGTTCCTTAGTGCTGTCAAGTGAAATGGTCACAAGGGGTTATACCAATGTAATCCAGCCTATGTATTTTGTGTCTTTAACCTGAGTTTTGGTTAAAACTGTTATAAAAAACCAAAACCAAAACCAAAAACCTTGTTATAAAACTTGTTATAAAATAAACTTGTTATAAAACTGTGTAGCTTAAAGTACCACTGTTTGTGGGAAATGGATTTTTAATGAAGCACTGAGGAATAGTACGTGTAAGATACGTACTTACACAGGTGGGATGGGAGACAGTTAACAGAGGCTTAAAGTACCACTGTTTGTGGGAAATGGATTTTTAATGAAGCACTGAGGAATAGTACGTGTAAGATACAGGTGGGATGGGAGACACTTAACAGAGGTCAGACTGGCAAACCTGAAAGTGCAAAACACTGGCTTGTTGCAAAACCCATAGGCTTTAGTTTGTGTGACTAACATGCACGCAGGAGATAAGCCAGTTCTTCCCAACCTGTGGTTGCAGTGGGCAATCTTTACAAAGTGATGTTCTTAAACTACAAATGGAATATATTGCACATGAGGGGGCTGTTGACAAAGCAAAACGTGCCACTGTCTTGCCTTTTGTCTTGAGAGACCTAGCTGCTTTGGAAAGCAGACGACTTTCATTACCTGTTTGCTTTCAGGTTCCCTATCCTCTTTCAAACAGCACCTTGAAAAGCAATGCAGTGCTAATTTCACAGCGTAGCAGACAAGAGCTGAAGGCAGGAATAGATCTGCAATTGTTACTCTTGGTGACTGTGGCCATACACTGGTTGCCAGCAACAGAGAGTGGCCTTTGCCCAGACACCCCTGTGATTGTAAGGGGAGACTCTCAGAAGAATAAGAATCCTACATAGGAAATGCTAGTCAAGAGGGTTTTTTCCATGTTTTAAATGAAAGATGAAGTAAAGCAGATCTGTGACCTGTTGAAAGTCTCACCCTATATAAACACAGAGGTAAATGGTATAGATGTGATAGATGGCAATTGTGGACTACTGAATGGCTCCTGTTGGTAACCTCAGGGAGCCCATACTTAAGGGTCAAATGACCCTCAGAACTGATACCTGGGCTGTTCAGTACTAGGTTCCTGGTAGGATCTTGCTTATTGTCAATATCTCATATCGATTTGTCTATTTGATTTGTCAATTTGATAGATGAAGGCTATCGGAACAAATGCATGGGGTAGTGACACTTCAGTTTCTGCTGTGCAGTTTCCCCGGAGTAGCATCATTTTTGATAGGGCAAACACCAAGTGTAAATTTTCCTCTAGTTTTAAACAGGATCTTTCAAACATGAGGTTGAACCACACTTAGAAAATAGTGGTCCTTCACAGGAAACAACCTTACTGTAATTTTCAAGAGGGGACCACTGGAGTTGCCTGCTAGTGGTTGTGGACAAGCATTAGATCCATGGAGCCTTCTGGCAAGTGTACATCCTCTCTCCGCACATACACACTTGGCTGTTCACACCCGCATGATGGATGTTTTGTGCTGCTACCTACAAGACTCATAGTCTTTTGGGCTCACTAGCCAGTGGTGTTCATCTTTAAAACTGGCTCTGCTTGCAGGCTATGATTTTTCCTTCAAACCAAACAGCTCCAAGAAGGCTGTGATCAGACTCTAGAAGGACGCACTGAACTTCTGGAAAGAAAAAGCAAGACCTGTCCTTCTTATTCTGTTTCAATATATCCTTAAATATTTCATCAGGTTCTTTTCTACGTTATAGTATTCTCTCCTGCAAATAGCTTTACCTTTTCCTTTAGTTCTTCATATACTGGCTTGCTTAGATTTATTTGTGTGAGCAGTATCATGCTATGCTGAATTATGTTGAATATTATATTTCTGAAATACATAATACTGAAGTGTACTTATATATATCACTAAGAGCTTATTGGGAAACCAAGTTAGCTTTCTAATAGCCAAGGCATTCATTTGCATCATCTTTTTACTGTGGACAATCAAAACAAATTGGTCAGACTCCCTTTTGCTAGTTCTCTCTGTCCCTTATCTAGCTTTAGTTGCATGCAACTGTTAAGTGCAAAAGCTGAAAAGAAATGGTTTATTATCTCTGAGCAACCTGGTCTAGGTAATGGTGTCCCTGCTCACTGCAGGGGAGGTGGACTAGATGACCACTAGCGGTCCCTTCCAACCCAAAACATTCTATGATTCTATGATTAACATAAGAGCTGTTCTTGCCTTTGAAATGTCAGTGTTCTCAGTGAACTGAATTAAAAAAAAGTCTTGTATTTTCTTATTGTAAGATGAAATGTAATCACATCAGACACAGTTTCTGTGTATACTAGTATATACAAATACATATTAGTATATATAATTCTAAGTATATACTTATACACACAGAGACATGTATATATGTATGTTATTTCTTCTTTTTCACTGAAGGTTTGTAGTCAGATATATATAGTGGATTAAATAAGTTGCTATGGATGTAAATAATACTAAATGATTAAACAGCCCAGCTGTCTGTGGTCAAATGCAGCATCTCACCAAACACTTCTCCAAAATAAAAATACTTCCAAGGAATGATTTATAATTTAGACCTGCAAAAAGATTTCCTGGATAGCATTTGTTTCCCACGTGTAATGTGGTTTGAAATCTACTTTCTGATCCAGCTTTCTGCAGTTGTCTCTGAAATGGGCCGGGTGATGGATAGTGGCAAACTGCCTAAAGATGACTAGATATTTTGCCTCTCCAACATATGTCTCCAGAGTGGTGAGTTAGTGTCTAGCATCATATTAATGTCACAAAGTAAAGGAAGTGGAGTGAGAGTCACTAATCAAAAATTACTTGAGCTGGACTCACAGAAGAAGAGCTGGGGAGCCAACTACCAAGGCTGGATCCTCTTCTTCCATGAAGCCTTAAATCTCTTCTCAGAAGAGATCTTGATCAAGCAGAACAACCTTTCAGATTTTTTTTTTTTTTCCTGAACAGGAGCAGAATCAAAATGTATTGAAAGCTTTGATGAAAACAGATTTGTGTTGAGAAAATCAAAATGTCAGGGTGGGTCAGGGTGAGGTAGATCATCAGTGTGGTGGTGGGACACTTGGTCTAGGATGTAGGAGGTGCTGGAGCAAGCCTCTGGAGGAACAAAAGCAGAAGGTTTTCATCCTTTATTATTTTCAGTGACTCTTTTTCAGAGCCTCAGTGTCCTATGCATAGTTAAGTCCCACTCATCAGGATACATGCATGTGAAACCTCCTCTCCTCTCTCATGCCAACACAGCCTCCAATCTAGTGCAGCTTGGTGACTCCTGGTGAAAATATTCTTATCATTAAACCCCACGGAGCTGGACATCTTGTCACTTTTGTGGCTCTTTTTTTTTTTTTTTTTAGTTTCCCATAACTGAAAGTACAGGTAACTTAAATGTCTGTGAGCTGGCTATAGCGTTCTGGCACTAGGCAGTGATAATTATACAATCATACTTTTTGTACCAATGGAGAATTACCCCAAGAAAGGTTTGCCTTGTGTGAAGGCTTCAGCTCTGAGACTCCAGATTAATTTCCTAGCTGTGCCACAGCCCTTCCGAGTGCCTTCGGAGACTCCTTCTCTTCTGGTGGGATTTCCAGCCTATCTGCAGGAGAAAGATGCCAAATTCCTCATTTGTACTTTGTGCAGTGACTGTGCAGTACTACTTTGTCCTCATTTGGAATATGCTTGATATCTTGAAATCCAGAGAGAAAGAAGTAGAGACTATTAGTTACTGTGCTTAGAATTAGGTATATCCTATGAATATTCTCTATAGAAAACTAATTTTGAGAGGCTAGTTCTCCATTAAAAACCAGAATAGCACAGTGTGACTTGTGCATGTACTTTTACATATGAAATAGGTAATTGTTGTCAGATTGCTTTGAATAATGAATAACTTCAAGGAGACTGAAATTTGTTCAGACATCTAGTAAAGAGGCAAGGGCAAAATTCATCAAGTTAAAGGTTTACAATGCATTGCTTTTTGAGTTTCAACCCAGTGTTTCGTTTACATCCCTGGTGGTCAGAGGGTCCTCCACCCCAATATGAGAACTGTGAATTGCACACATCAGTGATGCTCCTGGCTGACTTACAGTCAGTTCAGTGCAGATGCCGGGTTTGTGTGTCTCCCTCTCCTCTCTCTTAGGTGCATTGCCAGTGGCAGCAGGAGCCTTCATGCAGCAAGGCCTGAGTCTCAGTCCAGCCCCCCTATTCCATTTCTAGTGGCAACCAGTATAAATGGCCATATATATAAATGCACCGTATTTAAACTATGTATCCACTATAGACCAAACTTGAGAACAGACTACGGGGCCAAATAGACCTTTGGTCTGACCCAACCTTTTCTGCCCTAAAATTACTAAAATGTCTAAGGAAGAATATGAGAACATGAAATGATACTCGTCCATCCTCTGCCACTTGAAGTGCAATAATTTCCTGAGCTGGGGATAGTACTTAATACCCTCAGATGTACTTTCTTCCATTAATCTGTCCAGTAGCCTTTTGAATTCATGCTGGTATAAACTTAAGTGTCTGCAACAACATGCTAGCAATGATTCATACAACTTAGCTACACATGGAACAACCTCCATTTGCTTATTCTGAACCTTCTGGCTTTTAGTAGTTTCAACCAATGATCCTCCATTGTGGTACTGAAGGAAAGGACAATCATCCACTGTTCACCCAGTCTAACTTACCACTCATCTATGTAAATGCCCCTGTGGTGTGAAAACAAAACATTGATTTTCTTTTTAGGTATTACAGATTAAACCAAATATTTTCTATGCTGGATGATCAAATTAAGCAACAAGAAGTGGCCTGCCTTTTCACAGGGTGCCCTACTATTCTGCAGCTTCCATATGACTGTTGATTTAGGTAAAAGGTATTGTCTCTATTTTCTAAATTTGAGTATCCTAGTCAAAGGATTTTTGTGCACTCTTTGATTGGCCTCTCAGGCTTATTAAAAAAAAAACAAAACAACAAAAAAAAGGAGGTTGAGGTTTCTGTAGCAGCGCTGACTCAGACACAAAAGGAGCACGTCTGCAGAGGGAGAAGGTGCAGTTATTCATCTAATCTGTTTTTTCACTATAACCACACTGTGACAGACTGGAATGAAAACTCCAAAAACTTCTGTCAGCCTCTGGCTCCGTGCAGAAAGTCTTGCCCTGTCAAATCTATGGGGGACATTTTTTGTTTGCCGGGTAGGCAGAAGACCATTTAGAGGCTGGGAGTTTATTCCCTGTGGTCATTGCGCCTCTCAAAGATATGAACAAAATGCAAATGTGCTCCAGACTGATTTGGGCTCCAAACATGCAATGAGTAATATTTTTTTTTTTTCCTACCAGCTAACAGTAGAAAGTAGGGCCGTAAAAGGTCTGCCTAGCAGAGGGTTATATAAAGGTCTTTAAAAGACATAGCACAAAACAATTTTTGCACAATACAGCACATCCTGTGCAGGTTGAAACAATCCAGGATGAACGTGCTGCAGCCTAAGGCTCAGGCATAGTTTATTTAGGATAATTGCCTGGTAGGGTAGTTGTCCCTTACCAAAGCACACTGGAAAGTCCAAAAGCACTAGAAGTATCATCTTGCAATATTTCTGAGTACCTCTATCAAGATAACGATTACCTTCAATTTCTCCTAGTTTCATTTCTGTGTTAGGAGAAGTCAGCAATCTGCAGGACCTCATTCTTATACTAAAGGGTCATATTCTTACCACGGAGAAGCTGGACTGCTAATTAAACAAAAAATTCTGTACATCTCCAAAAAGAATATAGCTGAATAACCACCTGTTAGAGAATTATGTATTTTGATAATGGTTTTAAGGGAGAGGGTGTGTATTACTTGTATTTTCTTCTTGTTTGCACGAGTCGAGCACTAGAGAGCCCTCTTGGTGCTGGGTGCTGTACACACACTGTACAAAAGGAGCATCTTGCCATGAAGAGTTTCCAGCCTGAGCAGTGGAGAAGACACTTGTGTTTGTAAGGGGGCAAAAGAAATAGTAAGATGTCTCTGGGCACTATGAGGGATGGGGGTTTTGGAGAGCAGCCTGCTGAAGCTCAGCCACTCTCTCTGGACATCACACTTGGAGAGAGATGAGAAAAAGGTTCCTGATCCTCAGGGAGTATGTTATGGGAGTTTCCGTAAATTGAAACTTCACTTCCCGTTGTTGTTAGTGCTATTGCAACTGCACGACACGTGGTCCTGTATTCACCATCTTGCTCCTTCGTCTTGTGAAAACCGGTGCCTTAGCCAGAGCTTCCAGATGAAGAGATAAGGTTTAAAGCTTTTTGGCGGAAAAAATCTTATTTGATAGATTCCACGTTTTAGAGACTAAATATCTTGCACTCCAGAGTCCTGAGGTAACCCCGTCTCCCTCTCCACAGCTGTCTGCCCACAGCCGTCCCCTGGGAGACTGGCCAGGGAGTCTGGGAGTCTGGGAAGCCCCAGCCTTCAGTAACACTGATACCTGGCTTTGCTGTTGGTATTAGGCTGGAGGCAGCTTAGCTGAGCTGTTCCAGTGTCTGAGCAGCTTCCTGCTAACTGGAGGACTGAGAAGAAAAAAAGATTTCATCTGATTCAAACTGAAACCCAATTCTGAAAAAGATGAAGTTTCCTGTTAGCAGGAAACCCCCTTTCCTGGTTGCCCTCAGTTCTAACCTGGATCCTTGGATCCTCTCATCTGAACTCAGGATGCCTGTGCTGTGTGACTTCTGTAGTTTCAGTACACAAAGGAGATGTATAAAGACAGTTGATTATAATGATTGATGCTAATGGGAAATGCAGAAGGGAATTATCTGCATTTAAATTACTAATGTGTCTCGTAACACTGTTTCTCTCTAAATCACCAGGAAAGACAGACTAGATTTTAACAGATGGTGTTAGATAGTTCCAGAAACAAATAACCTGACTACTGTGGTTGGAAGGGAGTTTACTCTGTCAAAGCCTAGATAGGTTTTTAAGTCAACAAAATATATGTGGCAATTTCATAGATTTATACAATGCACAGGCCAGAAGCAAAGGTTAGTTCTTTCAGTCTGATATCACAAGTGACACAGACAATAGATTTTCACCTGGTTTCTCCTGTCTTAAGCCTCTTCTTACATGACAGCAGATTCTACCACATTATCAGGTACCTCTTCAGGTCTGTCCTCTCCCTCAACAAACTTTCTGATCTTGTTCTTTATTGTACACTGTGCATGTTTCAAATGTCAACACCACAGAGAGTGCAGTACAATATTAGACAGTGCAAGTTTCAAGGAAATATCTTGCTTATTCTTCCCAGCACTGCTAATGAGGGTATTAAAGGAGTTCCTCTTCCACCTCTGAACTTCAGACTGGCTGTCAGTTGTACTGTGCTTAGTTTGGTTTGAAAAAGTAATTGAGTTAAATTTTTGCAACTGTAGCTTACAACTCCGTTCTGTTGGGCCTATTAAATAAGTCATGAAGTACTGTCCTCAATATACTTTTCCATTAACATTTAGCACATGTAAATTTGAGAACAAAATTGTTAAATTACTATCAATAATATTTGTTATATAGTTTTTAACTGCCTGGATGCTACTGATTCTCACTCACTTGGACTTTTGTGCCCTAAGTCCCGGGCTCATCATGTAGGAAAATCCAGAGGAGAGTTGTTCCCCCAGTACCCTCCCTGCACCGTGCAGAAGACCCCAGACCAGGCTTTATCCAGGGACTTAAGCCCACTGTCTACTGTGGCCACTGTCAATGGCTCCCTGTGCCAGCACTCCAGCTCAGGCAAGAAAGCTGCATCTTCAAACCTGTCTTTGGGGTGGGATCTGAGGGGGTCAGCGAACCTTCTGGTGGAATTAGGATTCTTTATACCACCAGTCTGACTGCAAGATATGACAAGGCTTTAAAGAGAACTGCCTTCAAGCAGAGTTGCAGAAGAAATCTTCCTCAGAATATCTAGTTGCATCAGAAACTGCCCTTCCAGTTCCCTCTTCAATCAATGCACATAAACCCATGACCAAAGTTGTGGTCCAAAGATGCTCCTTGGCTCCTTCAGGATGCTTAATGGGTCAGATAGCAGATCTTGGCTGTCCTTGATGCCACATTGGGAATTTTTAGAGCAGGAGGCTCCTGCAAAATGGTGAGGGTGATAGCTCCTGTGGGAAAGGACAGAGGGCTTCTGCACAGCAGGGCAGGAGGAACTGGAGATGGAGGAAGCAGCTTGGTCCCATGCCAAAAGGGGAACTCAGAAGCTGCAATGACTGCTATGCCAAGGACAGGCTGGGAGGAAAAGGTGGGACAGTTAGCCCCAGGTATCTGTGTCCAGGCTAGCAGACATATTGCTCGCCAGTCATGTTGACCAGATTTTCTGCATTTTAATCCCCAGCTGGCATTTTTGTCCCATAGGACAAAGTTCAGCTTGTTGGTTATATTGAATTCTCCCCATTTCCTAACAGAGCGGGACCTGTAGTGATAGGAAAAGGGGGAATAGTTTTAAACTGAAAGGGGGGAGATATAGACTAGATATAAGGAAGAAATTCTTTACAACATGGGTACTGAAGCACTGGAACAGGTTGCCCAGAGAAGTGGTAGAAGCCCCATCCCTGGATACATTCAAGGACAGGTTGGATGTGGCTCTGGGCAACCTGATCTAGTTGCAGATGTCCCTGCTCATGGCAGGGGGTTTGACTGCATGGCCTTTAGAGGTCCCTTCCAGCCCTGATTATTCTATGATTCTGTGATTCTATGATTCTATATTTCTATTCAACTGTTCCTGATTTGAAAAGTCTTTGATTGGCCCCTCAGATCCTATCCATGTTTATGTTCTTACAAATTACCAGCCATTTTGTTTCACCAAGTAATAAAATGGTGTTGCCTCAACACTTCTGCCAATCCATGATGCTGTTCAGCTGGAGGCATCCCTGCCAGTCAAACTCAAAGCCTTCACTTAAAGCTACACATACACTTGTGTGTGTAATTTTTATGGGGGAGAAAAGCCTTGGGGTGTTGAGGGGGTGATGAAAAGTGGGAAGGGCACCAGGTACTCTGAATTGTTTTTAGTTTTCCTATAGGTGATAGCCATGTAAGTAAGTGCTTTGCACATGGAGAGCAAATATATTTTCTGGGACAGAAAAGGTCTAGCTGCAAGGATTATCTGGTGAAGTGGGCATGGGCTGGTGGCCCATCATGAGGCAGGAATTTGGCAGACCTCACTGGACAGTTTCAGCCAGAGCTGGAAAGAGGTGAGGGGGATGCTATAGAAGCACTCATCTCATTTAAAGAGAGAGCAAGGTACCTTTCAATCTTCCATGGCCAAATCAGCCTTTTCCTAGCCCTTGTCAAACATCCCACCCCCAATATGGATTCTGTCATCTTCCAAGGCAAAGACTCTTCCCTTGCCTTCTCCCCATTTTGAGCTGCGCTCCTCGTATTTGGCGTTCTCCCAGCACAGTCAAAATTTCTCTAGTGAAGACCAAAAAGGGCACAAAGGGCCAGAGAAGAGATTCAGAATAGCCATGCCTATTTAAAGGACAATAGGCTGAATGAGACATAGGAGGAGTGAGTAAAGCAGACAAGCATTAAGGGTGCAGGAGGGCATCCCTCAACCCTTTAACCCCCAGTATTGACACAGGCTGGGGGATGAAGGGATTGAGAGCAGCCCTGCTGAGAAGGA
>JMFS01126967.1:0-18745 GCA_000699545.1 Podiceps cristatus | reverse complement strand
GGCGAAACAGAAAGCGTCCTCCGGAGTACGGCCACGGGCTCGCGTGAGTATTCCCGCAGGCACAGGTACCCTGCGAAGGAAAGGGGTTTGCCTGAGCCGCCTTAAACATGCGCGTTCCAACTGCCGGCCCGCGAGTACTCGCGCTGCTGACGCTGTGTGTCCTCTCTCTCTTTATTTTCTACAGATCTGGGAAAGTTTTATTTGGATTGAACTTTTTTCCTGTGTCCGTTGTGACTCGGTTTAGAACTTGCAAACATATTAAGCAAAAATAAACTAGTAAAGATCCCTAAAAGACTCATGGGAGGTTTTTTCTTACGTGCATGCCTTACCATTTTGTTCATGTGTTTGACAACCTTGCAAATCTGCTAGTCTTTACTCTGGTAAGGGACTTGAGAATGGACATTGTTAAACATTTCTAGAATATATCAGATACTACCGATTTTTTGGAAGAGCTCTGAGTGTATCGTGAAGACGAATAGAAGTCTCTATAGATTCCCTGAGTGTTGCTGATGCCTGTGATTGCCAATATGAATTCACGTGGTGACGTACAAGAAATATTTTTGAATACCACTGCAGTTTTGCTTTTGAATCTCGTCTCGTTGCCAGGCATCACTCTTTTCTAGGATGTCAGGAGTTGTCATGGTTTAACCCCAGCCGGCAGCTCAGCCCCACACAGCCACTCGCCCACTTCCCCCGGTGGGATGGGGAGGAGAATTGGAAGGGTAAAAGTGAGAAAACTCATGGGCTAAGAAAAAGACCGTTTAATAGGTAAAGCAAAAGACACGCACATGAGCAAAGCAAAACAAGGAATTCATTCGCTGCTTCCCGTGGGCCGGCAGGTGTTCAGCCATCCCCAGGCAAGCAGGGCTCCATCACACATAGCGGTTACTTGGGATGACAAACACCATCACTCCAAATGTCCCCCCCTTCCTCCTTCTTCCCCCAGCTTTATATGCTGAGTGTGGTGCCATGCGGTGTGGGATATCCCTTAGGTCAGCTGGGGTCAGCTGTCCCGCCTGTGTCCCCTCCCAGCTCCTTGAGCACCCCCAGCCCACGCGCGGGTGGGGTGAGGAGCAGAAAAGGCCCTGACTCTGTGCAAGCCCTGCTCAGCAGTGACTGAAACATCTCTGCGTTATCAGCGCTGTTTGCAGCACAAATCCAAACCGTAGCCCCACGGTAGCTACTGGGAAGTAGATTAACTCTGCCGCAGCCAAAACCAGCACAGGAGTGCAACCCTAGCCCTGGAGAAGTTAATGCTAACATTGCACGGATCACAACTCTCCATCTGAAATGCTGCATCAGTCCTGATTACTCACACTTCTGTTTTCTTAAGAAATATTATCTTTTGAACAGTATAGCCTGAAAGGTGAGCAAAGAATATCAGGCTGTTTTACGGACAAGTAAGTGGCCAAAGGGGGGGTAGAGAAACAAAACCAGTTTTAAGGGAAAGCAACCTCAAAAACACGTTAGTGACCTGGATGGCAGCGTTGATGCTATTAGTTTCCTGAGATGTTTAATTGACAGCTTTGCAGTTCAAGCTTTGCTTTTCTGTTCTGTATGTATTGTAAAGTATATACCTCATATAAGACTGCCCCTGAGCATTAGGGGAGAAAAAAAAAACAACAACAAAACAGAGAACACAAATATATTGTAGCTTTTCTGTCAGACCTTCAGGCTTCAGGTTTTGCATCAGTGAAGGAAAGTACCCATATTGCTAACACTCATGATTCTTACTTAGGTTGCCCTAAACAAACAGGTGTTGACCTTTTAATCCACTGTTCTTCTTATCTAGACTGAGGAAAATTTTCATGTAATAGAAAGTTCCAGTGGAAAAGTTGTTATGAATTCTGTACAAATAATTATATAATCAAATACATTCATTACTTGCAAAAGCAGGAGAAAAAAAAAACAGTAAAAAATTCACATAATGCTTTAGGGAAATAAATTTCATATCTTTGCAAAAAAGATCTCTCAAATATGTGCCTCATGCATTTCTTTGAATATAGTTTTATTGATTCTAGTCCCAAACACCTCTTGATATGAAAAGCTCTACTTTTGCCAAAACTGAAATAGCCTATGAACTTCAGAAAGAGCAGGGCATTAAATGCAATCTTCTTCTGTCTGTGGCCAGGATCCACAGTCACCTTTATCAGATGTTATTACTCACCTCCAACATTTTCCATGTTGGCTCCATCATTTTCCATAGCAATCAATGGGAAAAATAGTAGAAGAAATCTATAAAGGACCTGGGAACCCAAGTACCCTGTTAAGTCTAGACCTACATGTTTACTCCTCAGTGGCTTAATCTGGAAGATATTACTGAGAAGAAACATCACAAGGATACCCTTCCTTTTGCTCGCTCCAATGTCTGGGTACCTTATTTTTTATATGGTTCTAATAATAAAAATATTTAACTTAGAGGGGTACATCTTTGTTTGAGAAAAGAGAAATCAGTTAACAATCCAACAAATTGATTTAAAACATTCATTACTACTAAAGTCTTTATTACTATGTAATGTATCTATAATAAACATATGATCAAAATAATGTCAGTAAAATGCATTTATATTTAAAAATGAGCATTTACTTAGAACCTCAGAAACAATAAACAATGTGTGTGTTAATACAAATTTCCTGCACTTTTTAGCTACAGTCCCTCTTTTCATTTTTAGGATACATTGAACAAGTGAAGCACAAATATCAGAGGCTTATTATACAAATATATACATAAGAATATGTCTTTATACATTGCCTCATTCTACAGGAATAAAATGTGTACAATA
This sequence comes from Podiceps cristatus, assembly GCA_000699545.1. Lineage (NCBI taxonomy): Eukaryota > Metazoa > Chordata > Aves > Podicipediformes > Podicipedidae > Podiceps > Podiceps cristatus. The sequence goes on along the minus strand of JMFS01126967.1, from coordinate 15,962 downwards.
GGACATATGACTCCTTCAGAGAAGCATTTCAGTAAAATCCTGTATAAATACTTTTTTATTTCCTGTAGTGAAGATGAAGCTGAGGTTCAAGCTTCTGAACTGCACCCCAATGTCAATACAGAAAAACAATTTAAAGTGTATTTATAGTAAAATATATGAGTAGCCCTGAAAATCTTAGCAATCTTTTGACAACTCAGCCCTTAGCTAATTGACCGGTTTTCTTTGCTGCAAAAATATTCTCCACATTTAGTCATGTTTTGTTTATAAAACACAAGGCTGAAAATAGGCTTATTTCAAAGACTGACTATTTATTTGTGAAACAAGATTGAGCACCATAGTGACATCAACCGTACCCCATTATTTTTCTTTACGACAAGTTCCTGGAGTAGAAATTTACATTTTAAAGGCAGACGTGAACTTTAAATATCACTCAAAAGCTAAATAAAAAAAGTTCATGATTCATAACCCATCTTTGATTCACCTTCTATAAAGTTATTAGTACAGAAAAGTCAAGTACCTGTGAGCATTTACTCCGCTTCTATCTATATTCTTGGGAACAATGTAACCCTGAGGTCATAGTTGTCACTACATTCAGATTTCCGTAGTGGAGAGGTGTCACTAATAAACTGAAGTTTACTGCTCCTTGCTGACATTTAGAAAGAAGTAAACATCTGCCCCTATTCATCTGAGAGCTATTGCCATTCCATCACAGCATTTGTGCTGATTTTTTTTCTTCTAGTTCTCTATTCCAGTTTTTAGAAATAAGTTCTAAAATAGCCTTTAAAATGCAGGCAATCAAAAGCAGAGAACTAAATTCGAAGCTGTAGTTTCCAAAATCCCATTTGTATTTTGTATTCCAATTTAGTGCTTTAAATGAGTGTTCTAAGCATACGACTTAAAAATTATATATGAAAACATTACCCATACTTGTATTCAATGCCCAGTGATTTTCTCTGTAAAAATGCCAAAAGCTAATCATCACGGTCTAGCAACATGCTCTTGCTTTGTAGCTGTTGAAAAGGGTTGCTTGTTTCACTTTGCTTGGTTTGTGACAATTACCCTGTGGGATGCGTTTTAATGTTGGCTGCAGAAGCCACTTGCCTGTGCGTAAAAACACAACTGTGTTTTATTTAAAACAGAGCATCAGTGCCTGATTTTCCTTGACGTAGCAGAACGAAAAGTATTTTGATGAACATTTGGAATACGACTTAGTGCAATAGAAGGAGTCTTCTAAAACTCAGGAGAGTGCGGCAGACATCCAGGTCACAGGCACAGGGTCTGCAGAAGTCATTTACACGGACACTTAGTCTGCCTTCAAGCAGCTTCATAAAATGGGTGTCTGACTGGTTTGAGGTAGCAAGGCAAAAATAGAAAGGGTTAAGTTCTGTGAAATGCACGTCGTGTTTCCACGCAGGAAAAACAGAAATGCAAGCTAGAGAAGATACCTCAGTCATGTGGGAAGCATCGAAGTTACCCATGCTGAAAGGGATCACAGTGGAAAGAAGTCGCTCGGAAAGCAGGGCTGCTGCTGAAGCAGGTGCCTGCTGCTGGTAAAGCAGCCTGGAGGCCGCAGGCTGCTGTGCCAGGGCTCAGCCCCAGCCCCAGCCACGGGCAAAGAGAACCGTTGCCAAAGGCAGTGAGGGGGCCGGTGTCAGTAAACAGGCCAGGGCCCCCCTGCCTGGCCCTGGAGCCCCTGCTCGGCCGGGCAGCTCTGTGGGCAGAGAGAAAACGGGTGGGTTGGGGGACAGCGGCCAGGGGAGAGAGGATGGGTCCCTTCACGGTGGGGCCGCGGCCGCTGCCCTCCCCTACAGCAGCCTTGGCTTTCTCGGGCTCTGCGTAGCCGCTTGGAAAGGGCTTGTGTGTCAGCTATGTCCCGGCCCTGGTCTGACCCCAGTCTTCCCCATTCACGGGAAGAAAAATCTGCTTTGGCCACATTGCTGGGGAGCCTGGAGATGGCTTCAAATACAACTACCTAAGAAAAAATATGAGTGGATTACCATTTTTCTGCAGGTATCATGTCAAAAAAGTGTGTGAATTACGTGGGTTTGATTGCTCTTGGGATACTGGAAATTTGTCATATGGATACCTATATAAGCAGAGATTGATAGTTTCTAGGAAAACAGTACAACTATACTTCTGTAACTATGCAAAGGACTTGGGTAGATGTAACAGAGAAAAGCAGGCGTTTTGTAGACAAAAACTGCTGGTTCACTATTTCTGTTAATTTTGTGTGGCAAACTGTTGTCATATAAACTGTGAGGCAGGAAGAGAAAACCCTAGGGCAAATTTAATAGTCTTCATTAGAATTACTATTAGGATTGCCAACAGATCCTGACTGCTTTACAAAACATGTTTCCTGTCTTCTAGTTAAATAGCCTGACAAAATTAACTTCAAAGTTCTGGGGAAGACTAGAAGGCTATTTTCTTTTACAGGTTTGTACGTTACCCATCACCTGACTACTGTTACAACTTTGGCTGTGTCAGAATTCCAGGAAAGGACATTAAAATATAGAGATCAAAATGAAAAACAACACAGAGAAATCAGTCCATAGTTGCCATAGATCTTAACAGAAGGTCTTGCAGAAGCCAGTTTTCAGTATTGCTGTCATCTCTCTGGGTTTTGGTGAATCCTTTTTCCAGCTCTCATCATTTTTCTGATAGAACAGAAACTGGTTTTACTTTCAGGTAATAAGCAAAACTTTTTTATTGCAATGGATGGAGGCAGCTTAAGCTTGATTTTGTTTGAGCCAGACTTTTCTTCTTTATTGATTTTCGTAACTACCTGAGTTGGTGCTTATTGATTCAGGCACAGCTGTACGGTGCTTTAATTTGCTCCAGGAGAGGGCTTCGTTCAGAGTCTGGATCATTAGACTGATTCTATTTTTCATTGTTCTGAGAGTTCATGAGAGATGTTATTACTCAGGCTTTATTTGAAGTTTACTGAAAATATAGGTGAGGTTATCTCCTCTTCCCTCCTCTCCCAGGACTTGCTGGGTATATGCACAGCACCTTGAAAGAGGGTTCTGCTGGAGGAGTTCCTAAGCTAACTGCCCTGCATCTCAGAAGGCAAACAGAAATCATAAAGAAGAATGATTAATTATGCATAATCAATCCTCATAAATACCTATTTATCCTTAAAAACTCCACTAATGGAAACCCCACCACCTTTGCAGACACTCTCTTTTAGGGCTCAGCTATCATTTACGATCAGGAAGCTGTTTTCTGTTAGCTTACATTTCTAGCGCAGCAATTTAAGCATGCTCATTTCTGATCTGTGGATATGGAAAACACTTTATTCTCTTTCCTTTTGCAGATACTTTTTAATATTTGAAGACTCATAAACCTTGCTGGAGGCAGTTCAGATTCGCAGGTGTCCACCTGGCAGAGGGACTTGAGGGAAGGAAGTTGATCAGAAATACAAAGATCGCCTCACATGACCCTCTGGAAGGAAAACGGTGAGGCCTTCATAGCAGCAAGGCACCTTGATATATAATGATAATTTTCAGTAAGTTCAGAAGATCAAAAAGGCTGTCCTAAAGAAGCACTGAAAGTAGATGTAAAGGTGGAGTATGCATATGGTGTGTCTTTAGGTGCCTCCCTTTTCCTTTCGCTCCTGTGTACAGCCTGGTCCTTTGTGTCACCAGCCATAATTTGGAGCAAGAGAAGCTGTGGCTGCTGCTTTCAGTCATCAAATCCCCTCTTGACATTATTTTTGAGGTGTTTCACCCCAAGGACTTATGACCTGTGAAAATCAACATGCAACTGGGGCAGTTTCATATTTAATTAACCACAGTGACAAACTCTGTGTGTCTGTCAGAAGATAAATTATTCCTGCATTTTCTTTGGTATTTTTAAGAAATTGTTTTTCTTTTGAGTTTTAGTTTGGTTTTCTCAGGGGGAAAAAAAAAAAAAAAAGACAAGGTAATTCATTTTAGGTTTGCTGGCTTCTTGCTATTTTTTATTTATTTATTTATTTTCTCCTTTTAAAAACATTCTGGAAGCCAGACTTTGAAACTCCTATTTTTGAATAAAAAGTACAATTTTTGAGTGCTAATTATGCTCAACTTCCACTGATATCCCACTAAGTAAGTGTCCAGGAACACCTAAGTCAATCACAATACCAAGTCAGTAGATCATAGAATTTGCATAATACTGTGAATCTGTTTCTGTTTTTAATATTAGACCCTTAGGTTCTCTGAAGTTGAAATCTATCATTGATATAATTTGTCTCAGCTGAAGCCTTGTCAGATTGTATCAGTTTTGTATCTGAGTCTTGACTTTTACGAAAAGTCATTTATTAAAGAAAACCCCAGCCTATATTTACATATTCATTTAAGAATTTAATACAATAATATTGGTTAAAATGCAAGCATTTATTTTCATTATGGTAGCCAGTGTTTGATTTTTTTTTTTTTTATAGAAAAACTAAAACACTGAAAAGAAAGAGAACAATATGGATACAGAAACTAAGGAGTAAAACCAGTTTCCAATTACTTCAGTCTTATTTCTCATATTGCTTTTTGTACTTTTCTATTAAAAACTTCTAAAAGAAAAATATGCAGAAGATGCATACAGAGTGAATCTGCAGCTCCTTTTATCTTTATGAGAACATGCTGATGTTCATTAAACCCTTTCAGTCGTGAAGGGATGGCTTTATTCATGAAATATACTTTCTTTTGCTATTCTTACCAAAAATATCATGTAGTAGTCGAGACCACTATCTATCAGTTGCATCTATCTGTTGATTTCTGGAGATAGAATTAACATTTCTGATTTTTTCAATGAAGAAAAAACAACAGGTAAAATGTATTTCTTCTGAGATGCAGAGAACCCAGAGTAGTGTTGTTTAAATCCTCAGCAGAGCTTATCCAAATTTATATTAATGAGACTAAAGTACTTCAGGGATTTGGTTTCATGAGATTACTGCATTTTTCCTATTATTTTATATCGTGACCTTTTCTAAGGGCAAGATGTTCGCAATTATACATGTTCTTTGCAGCACTGTAGGAAAATGTATGGCTCAAAGAGAGGCATAATATTATATATAAATGATTGAAGAGAATGGTTTTGCACTTCTGCTATGTTAGGATAAATCTGTGCTAGGCTCTTAAAATATTCATGTCCTTGTAAAAATTCTGAAGGGAAATGTCAGCGCTTGAAATTTTTGCTATGTTAGGTTATTGAAAAGAAATCTGAAAATTCACATTCCTCTCAGCTGCTAAACACTCACTAACCAAATTTAAAAAACTGTGGATAACCTGGTATAGACTGACTTGAATCAACCAATACCGAAGTAACTCATGGCTGCTCACATTGACTTAACAGCTATATAAATAGGGGTCTTTGGTATGTATTAGTCATCTCTAAAACAGAAAGATTTTGTATTGAAATTTAATACATGGCATATTTTCTGCAGCAGTTTGTCTATATTTATGGAAAATTGAGAACAATGGGCTATTGTTAAGGACTTAAAATGAAGCAGAAATTCTCCAAGTGCATTCTATATAGTCATTTTACGTTCATAAGTTTCTTTCAGTAAAACACAGTTTTGTGCCCACAAACACAACTTTGGCTGCCCATCATAAACATCAGAAAGGGAGACTGTACCTCAGCAAATTGTATACCTGCACAATGATGCATCATCAGCAGTGATATACTGAGGCTCCCATAGGTGTTCTACAGGTTTGTTCTAACAAAGTCATAATTTACCTGAGATGAGGGGTTGTTTTGTTTTGTTTTGTTTTGTTTTGTTTTCTCTGGATGCTTTGGAGAGCAGGTGGCTTCTGAGCATTGAAGACAAACTACTGTGAAATGCATGAGAATGGCTTAAAAAGAATTGGGTATTTTAAGAGCTCACTTGAGTTACAGACTGTGGAAAACTTTGATCATTTTTATAGTACCTATTTTTTTTAATCCCCTGACACCAGCAGCCACACCTCAAGACCAATTATAGACTGAAGAATGCTTTTTCAAAAATTACATCCATGTTTGAGTCCAGAAAACATCATGTTCTTACTCAGACACGTTGGCATTTCCTATAAATAAAACCGTCATCAGTAGCTATTGTGCTTCCCAGCCTTTTCATATAGCAGCTGACATGAAGTAGGTACCAAGTCTACGTATGTGCATGTGTAAATTAATCTATTAACCTATTTTATTTATCTATCTATTTATCTATCTGTCCATCTACCTATGTATAAATATAATTTAATTAAAAGTTTTTATGTATGCAGCCAGGCATGGTTATGAGACTCTCCAGAGGTCTTTCTCCTAGAGTAATGAGCTGAAGAAAGATTATCTTAGGGATATTAACTCATAAACCCATTAACATTGTATAAAAAGTCTTGAAAGATACGGGAGTTGCAGAGCAGATAAGAGGGAATAGTTTTGAACATTTTCCTGTGCCCTAACTCAGATCCAGCAAGAGTGAAAGTTTTTTATTTTTGCACATTTCTGGCTAAGATGTAAGTCCTTCTGATACTTCTTATACAATGTAAGAAGTGTAAACAAGAACAAAAAGTTTTTACATTATTATATTCATAATGTAAGTATTTATCACTTAGAATGATCATAAGCACGTATTTATCACTCAATTTCTATTCTTCATTATCCCTATACTTAGCTGTTCCTTGGAAATTAAATACAGGTATTTAACCACAAGAACTTCTGAAGAGGCAAGAAGTGTCTGTCAGAAGCTGGACCTCAGTGAGAAATTATTTAGTCTTAATTCTGTCCATCTGCAGAGGTGATGTAGGTAAAGTAGAGTTGTCGAGCATATGACCTATGGTCTGGGGCTGCCTTGTGCAGAAGTTTGTGTGCTTTTTCATATTTCAAATCATTCTGTTTTAATAAAAAGATTTACGACATATAAAGTTATTAATACTGATACTCTGAATTTAAAAAATAGATAGCTTCTTTTTCTTGTGCCTTCGGAGGTGACTTTTCATGATACTGATTATACTTTAAAAATAAATAGTAATGTTAAGGTTGGCTGGTTATCAGCTCAAAGAAGGGCTGTATCTACTGAGGTTTCAGTCAGAAATTCTCCCATGCAATAGCCGGGGGATCAAGAGAAAATCTGCATCCGCACTTGAGGCAGGAGAAGAGATTGTCAGCTGAGAGAGGGTATGACACATCCAGGGTATTGGAGAATTTTGCTGGAGTAAAGAGAGATATTAAAAGTCAGTTAACTGAAATTATGGATTTAGGTATTCTAGCTGGATTATTAGCACAGGTGTTATGGGATATTAACCTACTAGTTAGCTGTTTCTCACTTTCCAAACCCCAAAATAATTTGAGGGGAAAAAAAAGTCCTAATGGATTTTTTCAAATATTTTTAGCTCAGAAAGCATATTATGATCTAGATTACACAATAGCAGGCTACACAAATCCTTACCCTTTAATAAATTTATAGTTTCTTAATTATTATTGGAGCAAGAAATGCTCATGAAATCAGTTTTTAATTTGTGGTTTCGTATGTGGCCCTGAGCGAAGCACTGGTTTTGTTAGGTAACCACCAGAGGGCGCCCAGTGAGTCTGCAGAGAGAAAAAGCTGTAGAAAAGTGACAAGGCAAAAATACCGTCTTTAAAAATAAATAGATAAATAAATAAATAAAGGAAAGGTAATACCGCCTTTTTGTTCCTATGGAGGAAGGTTTTACACAAACGGATGTTTCCATTGATTTCAGTAATGAAATCTGTATGGCTGAACAGTTTCCTGACTGAAATCCTGCAAAAGAACAATCTAGATTAAATGATGCATCCTCATTTCTTTAAACCACATCTATAGATTATTTTTTTAAAAATTAAATATTTAGTGGTGTTCTCCATACACAGCAGATGAAGTGCTTCCTTTTTAAAAATGATAAATTGCCCTAACTTCTCATAGGGATATCTTTAATTCAACATATACAACAAAGTAAAGGCATTAGATTTGAAAACTCAAAAATGTGTTTTCTTGTTTTGGTATGGGTAATACCCCTTTGGTGTCACAAGGGTAACTGGAGAAACTAAGGTAGCATAGCTGCAGAAATGAAATCACAATTTACATAGGTGAAAACTTCTTTCTGAATATAGTTTTCCAGTTTATCAACGATTCAACATTAAAACCAACTAATGTAACGAATGGGATAACTGCAAAAAGCTTTAGTTTAGCCAAGTCCTTTTTCAGGAGTTCTTTGGACTGTAGAACAAGGACTACACTGAGTAAATTTGCAGGCAGTGCTACTGTCAACATACACAAGAGCAGACTGAGAAATCAAAAGGATCTGAGAAAAACTGAGCACCAGTGCTGCTTCCTTTGTGGCAGGACAGCATCTACACACATCCAGGTGAGGAACAACATGCGAGGCAGTGATGCTATAGAAAAAGATCTTGGGATGACAGTGGATTTTAAGCTGGACCCTGAGCAAACAACAACACAGAATATATAAACAAAGCTGCCTCCTAAAATCCTTGGCTAAAACAAACCAAAATGTTATTTGATTTTACCTTGCACTTTATGAATGGCTAAAAATGCATTAATAGAAGACATTAATTACTGAAAGCCTACTAGTTTATAAACTTTTTTAGCTGAAACAGGAAGCAGAGGATGCTTTATTTTGCTGGGGTCACATGCACTTAAAGTTTTGGGTAACCAATTTTAAATGAGTGCTAATATTGAAATCTTTACCAGAACAAAGAGAACAAGAATTTGGCTTTTGAAAGCACTTGAACCAAAAACCAAATTGGGAAGATGAAGTCTTAAGTTTTCATCAGTGTATGGCACCTGTGTTTCAAAAACAGTGATTAGGATCTGCATGTGCAAAATAGGACTTACATTTCTAAATGTCAGTGGCAGAGATCCCCCATCATTTTCTTAGGCATTTTCTCATATTAATGGATGAACTACGGGATTAAAAGTGAAAAGAATGTTCTTTTAAAGAGGTGATTGCTTAACATGACGGTCTACTTATACCGTTTCGGTAAAGACGAATTCAACAATGTCATTGACAGCAAATCCAGATTCTCCTGTATAAGGGTATGGGGTCATTTCCCGGTGAGTTGAGTTTTAACACTGCTGCATAAAATTAATACTGCCCTTTTCTGTATTTTTATACAGTACAAAGTGAATGAAGTTTTTCTGCTTCATTTGCTTCAAATAATTCTAAGGAAAATGAGAATTCTTTAAGCTTCTTACTGTATTATCATTAATTGTATAAGTTGTACAAAAACATGTTTATTTTTCTTGTTTCAATCACTTAGGGGTGCAGTCCTAATGTGGCATTAAATAATCTTTTAATTGCACAGTAGGTCATGCAATACAATTAGTATTTGAGACAATTGCTTTAAGAATTTGAATATAATCTAATTTAACATCAGGTCAAGTACTACTTTATTGTAATTGTAACTAATCCAGTGAAAATACCCCACATTCAATAATTTATGAGGGGATGTGCTGGAATTTTGACTGATACTCAGTAGCTGGACTCGATAAAACTTGTAATGATTGCATGGTATGGGAAATATGATTGCAATTTATCAGCAGAATTGTACTTGTTTCCTCTCAGATGTAAAAACTGTCTTTTTACGTGATACCATATCCTCAGTTCCCAACATCTGATTGAATGGTTACACCTTATCCTCTGAAAAGTAGAGTAAAGGTACAATATACAGCGTTACCTGTGTGATAATGTCTCTTTGGCAATTTCTGTGAGTGATAGTAGGTACTGAATCAAGAGTAACACACTGAAACAGCTTCAAAAAATGCAAGAAAGAGCTTCTGTTTCCTGCTCTCTGTGTTATGGTACAGCCTCTCTGATTCACACGATGTTTCACGATGTGACAAGATCCAGTCCTGGAGAATGGCAGATTGGCATGGGAGCAGAAGGGAATGAGTGTTTCTCTGCGGTTGGAGTTTCTGCACTTTTGGTAAAAAATAGGAGGAAACGTTAGGAATTCCCTTTGTCTGCTGTTGCTATTCCTGACTTGACTTTCAATCTGGAGGACAGAAGGGGAAAAGCCAGCCTCTTTCGCATATTAGCACCATCCCCTATAAGAGTCCTATATCATATATGGTATTGTTTTCTTAAACAGGGCAGGCTGGATTGATTCTTCAGCTTTGATTAGGTATGCTTTTAAGTCAGAAAAAGAATCCAGCTACCCCTGGGAAAAGGCTTCCAGCTGGAAGACTAGGTCTAGGAGATGAGACTCAGTTCTTCTGTGGCAGTTTTTAATGCTGTACTGAGGAATTAATCAGGCTTGGGTTTCTTTTTCCTTCTCTTGCCATTAGTACATTCCCAGGGAGTTTTCAATTGCTCAGATACATTGCTGGCCAGAGACGTATGAATACCTAATCAGAAAATAGTCACAATGTAATTTTCCTTGCTGGGTCTGATGGCAACAGGTGAAGTGACCTGTGTATCCCTTGCCTGCTCAAGCTTTTGAGTTACCATTTCTCTAAAAACAATTGAGCACAAAGAATAGTTTCCTCGTCTGTTCCCACAAAGTGAAAGTTAGTCAATAAGAATAGAAACCCTGAGCTGGAACGCAGACATGCAGCTGTTTGATCTTCCGAAACGATTGTCTCTTATCAGCAATTCTAAGAACTTCCCTGGGTTTCATTTGTCCTAAACAACAAAAAGTCTTTCAACTTGAAATTACTGTTAATATTCCTAACATTTTGACATTGTGATCAAACAATATCTAATTACTGCATATGTTTAAAGGAAATGCAAATACACAATTGTTACTCAGACAGTCATGTGGAAAATACCTGTACATGTAACTAGCTATATAGCTCCTATAGATAGGATTATCATAGGATATCTTCCTGATTTCTGTGGAACTGGCAGAATGACATTTTGTTAAGGCAGTCCCAGGTCTAAAGCTAAATAACAAGATCTTAACATCAAAAAGTTTTAATTCTCTTTTTCCTTTCCCACCAGACAATTTACGATAAATAGCATGCTATTGCTACCAAAAAAAAAAAAAAAAAAAAAGTTTCCTTTCAATCAGTACACTTTTATCACTAACGACAGTTAAACCACTGGAACTGGAGTTCTTGCCTGCCTGGGAGGATTTATAAAAGAGCACTTGTTGCCTTTCATGATTGGAAGAGCGAGAGTATTATGGCCCACTTCACAGATGAAGATTGGGCTGAGGTCAGTTCTTACAGCACTGAGCATTAGTTGTCCGCATTGTATATGACATTACAACCTGCCAGAGAGGAAAAAGAAAAAAAAATTCAGAGCATAAAAACGTGACTAGAAGCAGGAGAGAGCTAGGAAAAACTCACTGATGATGGCTGAGCACCCACTGCCTGAAAATCTTTCAACATGGGGAAACTTTAAGGTTCATTTACAAATTTAGCCCAATGCACATCCCTTTAATAAGGCAGTCTCGCGACATTTCATTAAGATCTTCAAACACAAACATGAAATGGCAATAGAATAAACTTCAGTCAAATTTTAACTCAAGGACCATACAAACAATAGAAAATGCACCTGTAAGGAAAGAAATAGCACCCCAATACTCATTTTCAGGGAAAATGCGCAGAACTTCATTCAATAGTGTTTTCAAGAAACAAAGATTCAGTTATGGAGTAGAGTATTCTTTATTGCAGCGCTGGAAGCACGGGGGATCACTCCTCCTAACGTGCTTACCTGTTGAGGCTAATTGTACAGGTTAAATACACGTTCCTACGTACATATTCATTAAGTTTCCTAGAAATGTTATACATATTCATTAGTTTTCTGAGAAATGGTTAACATATGCAAATGTTCTTTACGCAGGCACATTGAGGGTCTCTGGTGGTCTTCAGAAGTCCTCTGGTGGTCGTTCATAGTCTTCCTCACTTATCCGTTAGTTACTTCTCTTGTCCGCACAGGCTCAGTTATCTCTTGGCTCTTGCTCAAACCACGCGGTCAGTTCTAATCGGTCTTCCAGACATCTCTCTTCTTCTATCAGGAACAGTCCTTTGCACGTTTTGCTGCTTCGGTTAATTTACACAATGGATATTATCTTTTCATAAGCCCCATTAATGCTGCTTCAAGTTATTCTTTTACAAACCTTTAATCATAGTCTAGTTTTAAAACTTAATCTTACATAATACAATTAAACAGTACTACATTCCCGAATTCTTCATCTCAATAGAGTGATCTCCAGTTTATCAGTTATCCTGAACCTTTGTTGTAAGGTCTACACAGGAGATACTGACAGTATAAATAAGCCATCAGTACTGCAAAAAAGAAAAGTAATTTAATTCATAATAATTTGAAGTCAAAGGAAATATTTTCCACCAAGGCACACAGGAAGAGAATCAAATACCAAATTTGTTTCATCATGGTTTCCATATTTTTTGCAAAAAAGCCTAAATAATAGTAGACAGGGATGATGTTTTGTAGGACTGGTAAAACTGATTGATAGATTTGTAGTAACTGAGTTTAATACTTGAGCTGCCATCCTTATGCTCAAACTCAGGACATGTTGATCAAGAAAGGCATAGTGCAATAACATGTCATTTCCTGAGAAAATTCTAATTTTACGATAATAATTCTGTAAATATCTGTTTCTGCAGGGATTTCTTTTACTTGTATAAATGACATTGCTACACTGCTTCTCTGGGATAATTTTTTTCTAGTCACTGATTACTCAAAGGAGATTATGTTTATGTTGTAAAAGAAGCATCATTGATTATGATTTCAAAGGCAACATTAAATTTGAGGAAAAAGCAGCAAGAACTCTAAAAAGACAAGGCGAGTCGCTTAAAATTATTGATCCTATAATGATATTAAACACTTTACTGGTATTAATTATTTGGCATAATGCCGTGGTGTATGAACAGGCAGGAGCAAGATCTGCAACAGCAGCACATGAAATCGGGCTTCGAGCTGCAACACTAGAGGCATGAGAAGCTTTGCTCAGAGACATAACAGCAGTCACAGCGACATCCACACCTTGAATTCCTCACACTGCTTAAAACCGTCATGGTCGGGAATCAAATCCACACGCTTTCAGGACAAGATCCTTTCCATTTGAAGAGCCCACCTGCTTCCACATTAGTGACTGGCTGAGATAGACTAGTGGTTCATAAAGATCTACACTGTGCTTTGCCCGGGGGCTATGCATGTAGCGGTTCATGCCAAGGAGTCAGGACTAGCCCTGGTCCATGGGTACCAAGGAGTCAGGACTGGCCCTGGTCCACGGGTTAGTTAATTAGACATCTGTTGTTTCAAGAGCAGCATCCTTAAGCCTGCATTCCCCCTTCACATTGTGTATCTCATCGAAGCTATACACAAAATGCCCAGAAATACAAGGTATCATGGAAATTACCATAATACTCTAGTTAATGCAAAACTTGACAGGATCTCAAATAGTTTTAGGCAATGAGTGAAATCTGACTTTCAGAGCAATGCCAAACTACTGAAATAAATGCCAAACTGGGCACTAAAATTTGTGTTAGAAACATTCATTCTTATCACAAACTATGAAAAGAATAGTTACAAAAGCTTTTTTTATTCACAAAGGTTATTAGAACTAACGTGAATAGTCTAAGAAATATCCCACAATTAATGTGTCTTAGTTTGGTCAGCTCCTGATTCTGTGTATTTTCATCTAAGAAATTGATTCAATTTTGGGGTAAAGCAAAGCTAAATGATACTGACCTCTGCCAGGTTCAGGCTAGTACAAAAATACTTGAAGGATAAAATGACATTGCTCAATTAATCATCATTAATCAACATGGGAGAAGGTCTGTTATTTTTCACCATAAATGCAAAGGCAGACTATCACTTGAATGGCTTCTTCTATGTTTAAATGTATTTTTTAAGTACTAAACATTGCCTTCTTTCCATACTGGCCACACTGTAGAACCCTATTTTGGTCTGCAACATCTGGATGCAAATTTGCCGAGTTAAATTTCTCTGAGACACACACACCAAGAAAGAATTAGTTTCAACTCTGCCAGACCTTAAAGTCATTAACTTGAGCAGAATTAGCAGTATAGGTCCATACAGAATTGTTAAAATCCCTACACAATAGGTTGTCTTTTGTATTTATTTTCAAGGTTAATATTCCCTTGAATGACAACGAGGAGTTAATCTGTTGGAAGGGCAAACCAGTAAGTTTAAATGAAGTAAGAAGCTGGATAAAGAATTATGTGCAAAGAACAATCCCTGTAGTAGTGGAATGTAATGTATCCAAATGGCTTTGGATAAAGTTATTTGCCCTAAAGTTACGGTGCAGTCCAGCCACTGATTTAAGCCTGCATAAATTAGGCTCTAGAGATTTACTCCCAACATTTCTTGCCTAAATTCTTATTCAGGACAGCAGTGAAGGATGTAGAAAACACATAAAGTAAGGCTGAATGCAAGGAAACTCAGGGGTTCACTTAGGCTATATCTACATTAGCGCATTAATTTTGATCAAGAGTGTGTTTTTGAAGCAAATCCCCATCTGATCCTCGTTCCTGTACTTCAAATCTCGCCACTCAGGGTGAGCCTGAGGGCTGCCTTCCAGCGGAAGCTGAGCTGGGGATATGATATGCTCCAGAGTACACACCGTGTGCTCCGGCAGCTGATGGATATTCAGTGCCTCAACCAGACTGAAGTGGGCTTAGGGCAAAACCACTGGAAATGTGGGTGCTGTGGAGTTTGGGTCCCCAGCATTAACTGTTTGGGTTTGACCGACTGGCACCCCTTATGCTGTGCTACTCGGTCCCATAACACAGCCAAAATGCAACTCTTGCCTGAAGGCAGGATGAAAATCATCTTTTTTAGAGCAGTAATAAGTCTGAATCACAGGTTAAATAATTTGTTGAATTTGGGCCAAAGTTAGCTTCCTTAGGATAAATGTGGGTACGTTTTATGCCAATAATTGCAACAGGTTTTGTTGCTGTGTTTGTTGAGAACAAGTATTAAGTCAGTCACTTAAGCAGCGGTTGTTTACAGCTGGCATTTCATCGGCTTGGGTATCCCTCTTGAATGGGTTTACTCGGGGTAATGAGTGTTACACTTGGCAGTGGATCTGCCCCGCTACCTCCTTTCCTGAGAGTAATGAGAAACAGTGAAATGAAATGTGAAAAATAAAGAAGCATTTGCACAAATAATTTGTAACTTGCGTCCTTAATCAGTCGATGACACTATAGTTTGATGTGTAAAAAATAATAGTAATCGGATAGTTATCTTAGCCCATTCTAGTCTTCCATAATAAAAGCAGTTTTGTAATAGTAATCTTAGGGATTTGAAGTGGTGTTCAGAAGGGAATTCATAAGAAAAACAGATTTAAGCAGTGCTTGCCTGAGTCCTATTAATCATCCCTGAAATTCACATCTGCACTAAAGAAATACATCTCAATGGGAAATAATGATGTTTATCTTCTTGCATTCCTAGACTCACTCAATGAGTTATTAAAAGTCAGGGACTTTCATGTCCATGGATATGGACTATTTATGACTGGAGTGTGGCTATCGACGGCTACAAGCTGTTCAGAAGGGACATGTGTTGCCCTCTACGTCAAGAAATGGATAGAGTGTGAGGAGCTGTCTCTGAGGAACAGCCATGAGCAGGGTGAAAGCTTATGGGTAAGAAACAGAGCTCGAGGTAACAAAGGGAACCTTGTGGTTGGTGTCTACTACAGGCTGCCCAATCACACAGGCTGCCCGATCGCAGGGAGTGTAATGACGAAGCCTTCTTGCTCCAGCTACAGGAGGCATCATGCTCACAGGCTCTCGTCCTGCTGGGGGGCTTCAACCACCCCAACATCTGCTGGGAAAGTAGCATGGTGAGATGTAGGCAATCCAGGAGACTCCTGCAGTGTGTGGAGGGCAACTTCTTAAGCCAGGTCACAGACAGCCCCACAAGAGGAGATGCGATACTGGACCTGGTTGTCACCAAGATGAGTGAGCTAATTGGTGACGTGAAGACTGGAGGTAGCCTGGGCTGCAGTGGTCACACGCTGGTAGAGTTCACAGTCCTGAGGGATAT
>KL286880.1:34105-73029 GCA_000699545.1 Podiceps cristatus | reverse complement strand
GCGGCGGGGCTGCCGTGCTCGTCGGTCTCCAGCTGCACCTTCGTTGATAAAGCAGGCTTGGTCATCAGCCGTACGGCTATGGCGCGGCTTTAGTTGCCCGGCGGGCTGGCTTTGTTGTTTTTTCCTCCCCTCAAAAACCCTTGGAATTCCCACGTTGCTTAACTTGCCATGTCTTCCTAAGCCATAGATATATATATATATAAAAGTTTAAATCCTTTAAAAAGAAACTGCTATCAGAGTTACCCAAAGTTGATGGGAGCGGCCTCTTCAGTTTGCGCCGAGCTGTCTGGTGCTGGCATTGTTCCAGCGCAGACCGTAAGTACCTCGATGGAGGGAGGAGCAGGCGGGAGCCTTGGCATCGCTCTCTTTAGGGGCAAATTAAACTCGTAACAACTCGACAAAGTTGTTTCAGAAAGGGAGCTGAGTGGTTCTTCTTTAACGATGTATTGGTTATAGCAAAGCCTATATTTAACACTGCAAAAGTAAGAGACGTCAAAAGTAGCATCTTTCAGGAGGAAAAAAAGTGAGTTGTGATGACTCACGCTGTTAATGCTCGTGTGTCAAAATTCAGATGCACCGTTACTGTTCATAATTGCTATGTATACTTCAGTATTGTAAAGGTAATCCACTATGTATATTTGGAGTCAGTGCTTTTCTCAGGCTGTAGTTTCTACTGCTAGAGTACTCCTCTTTAAGCATGTGAGTATATGCAGTATTTGATTTTAACTTCATATATGTGAGGAGGCCTGTTGTGTTTTCATACTGCCTAGAACCATGATTTAATCATCCATTTAATTTTAATTGTGAATTAGGATTTACATAAATAATAACGAAATGAGAGCAGGCACAGTGCTTTTTTTTTTTTTTTTTTTTTTTTCCAAGATGGCAAATGTGAAAATTAAGTATCTTTTTCAATTACATGTTCCCCATTTCCATTTCTGTGTTTTGTTCATACTTTCACCTTTTTTCAACTTTAACTTTTTCTTCTCAGAATTTTTAACTATCTGCATGTCAAGGGTGACTGAGCACTAGCACAGGCTGCCCAGAGAGGTTGTGGAGACTCCTTCTCTGGAGATACTCAAACCCCACCTGGACGTGGTCCCGTGCAACCTGCTCTAGCAGGGAGGTTGGACTGGATGATCTCCAGAGATCCCTTCCAACCCCTGCCATCCTGTGATTCTGTCAAGTAGCAAGATGATTTCTCAGAACTTTTCATCTCTTTTTCATCTCATGTACAGTGTTGAAATTATCTATTCTAGTTGGGAAGTCCCTAGAAGGGTTCATGTTTGCATGCTTTTTTTCTCTCTTTCTCCTTTCTGTCTTCAGTCACTTGTAAGGCTGTGACTTAATCCCTAAATGAAACAGTACCTTTGGGAATTTGATCAAAGTGTTAAGGATATAACTAACTTTGCACATGAATACAAAAGTAGTTCCCTACCCTGTTAGGTCCAGAAGAAAAAGAGGAAGGGACAAAAAGTTCATTACCTGCAGTGTTTCACTGAGCTGGAAGGTGTTAGGCTCGTAGCTAGGGGTCATTGCAGGTTATTGTAGAAGTCACTAAAAATACTGTCAGACCTTTGGAGAAATCACATGTTGGGTTGATATTTTTGATACATTAATTCTGTTGTATTAGATGCTTTCATAATAATTTTGATATATTGATCTTTTAACAAGATAGGAATAAAAAGTTTTGTAATTAAAAATGTCTGTAGAGAAATTGATTTAATCGGTTTTGTGTCTAGTTACATATTTGTATTTGCAGGTGTGTCGATGAGCATCTTTATGTTCTCAGCTTTTATGATGTCCAGGAATTGAGATGAGTGCTTATGAGCTAGCACTGTGTATATGTAACAAGGTGATTTTTGATGGAGCTTGTTTGAAAGTTGCTTCACTGTAGCTATCTATTTAGATCTGACCTTCTGCAACTTGTTTTTACAGTGAGTCAGAAATATAGCTTGCCTGAACAATTGAAATGGAAAAAAATGCTGTAGAGTTAAGAGTTTACTTACAGCATTAACAGTAGAAATGAGTTGTCCAAAATCATAAAAACTAAAACACAAATTAAATAAACAGCCAGGACTTTCCTTGTTGCAACACACCGCTGACTGTTGTAAACTTCTTGTTACAGGTCTGTTGGTTATGTCAAAGTTCTAGTGTTAGATAAGCAATTGCTTTTAATGTGGGATTACAGTACTTTTCATGATTCAGAATCCTAAAGTTCTTTCTGTTTTTGTTTCTAGATCAGATTTTCTTGCCAATACTCTCATCTTTCTGTGTATTTCTTGTTGTTATACAGTATAACTAAAGTTTTAGTCTCATCTTGTGCGGTTTGTTTTTTTTTTTTTTTAATTCAGACCTCACAAGTTTTTCTTCTTGAGGATATGAGACAGATGGTAGCATAAAGTGTTAAGTGAGTTGGCTTTACAAAGAGTCTTGGGCAATCTGATGTGCTACTTGCAGATAAAATATATGAAATACACATCAAAATACAGTTAGAATAAAGCACAGAGGTCTCTCCTGTAGCTTCCAGTTTTATGTTTCCTAGCGTGTGCAGGCCTGTGCGTTACACACAACTGCTGCCCAGTGGTTGTGGACCAAGCTCTGCAGCCCTAAGGTGGTGGGGCAAAAATGTCAGGAAGGGAGGAAGAGGCAGAGAGAGCCCGCTGGCTTGCAAGTATTTGGTGCACAAAGCAATTAATTGAATTAACGACTACGTTTCTGCAGAGAATAAGTAAAATACATTTTCAAGCAGCTAGTCATGTAACACGGAAGTGAGTCTTATCAGTCTTGTTTTTAGCACATGATTTGGGACTGATGAAAATAATGATGCAAGCCAAAATACTGTGCCATTGTGAAATCATTCTGAAGATCCTATATCATCGTCTAAACATTAAAAGCAGATATTTATACTTAAATTTAAAAAAGAACCAATCTTTCAAATAGCAAAAGGCTTCAAATCCCATTTGGAATTTGCTTCATTTTCAGCAATCTTGTAAAAAATTGAAGCAATGAAGTGCTGGAGTAAGATTAATTTGAATTGTTTTCTATTTCTGGTGAACCTGGATAAAGCTTGTTTACCCTGAAGAGTCTGTTTTGATGAATTGTTTGGGACAATTTTTTAAGAGAAAGGAAAAGTAGGCTGAAGTGATTTAGAAATTTTTAAAACCTTGTTATCCGTTATTGCTCTGTGTGAAATCATATTGTATAAAATCCTGCATTTGTTTGTGTTTTTTACCCAGTGCTTTGGAAACTGGAATTGTCAAGTTAGGGAATGTAGTTTTAGGGCAGTAAGTTAGCTTAATGGTATCTTGATTGTATATCCCATCCTGTTTGATCAACACAAGTCTGTTGAAAAGACACATCATTTTACTTCTCAGGCCAGTTACTCAGCCGGGGCCTGATCTTACATGTGAATTACCAGGGCCCTTGTTTTTGCCAAGTTATCACTTGGTATTGTCTCATTAATGCTACTGGTAATTCCCGTACACTGATGTGTAACACCAGTGTTTCTACTGTCATGTTGGCAGTGAAACCTGTTGCAGACCAAGTTTTATTGTTGTGATGTAGAAGCTGGACCCTTCTGGGAATGAGAGCAAGGCAGGCATCTGCCCTGGCCACCATCATTAGGAGGGAATTTTCTGAGTCAGTTAGAGACTTGGCAAAAAGCTGCAGACTGAGGCTCTGAAAATGCTTTCATTGTAGTGAGACTTCAGAATTTCTTCAAAATGAACTACATAACAAAACCTTATAAATATTCATCATCTTCAGACTTGCTTGATTTGGCATGATTAGTTGTTCTTAATAACTTGGTGGCATTGATTAAATTATTGTGAGTCTTTGTAGTTGAAGCTTTTGTGTATAAAGTAATATGCTGAATTCCTGATGAGTTTAAAAGTCATAAAACATGTTAACATTTTGAGCAGTTTATCTACATATGCAGTCTATCTGCCTGTGTATGCAATCAGATTTATTTAGATCAGCATCAGGAATGTGTTGGGTTCTTATTCTCTAACTTCGTGACAAGTAAATTCACAGAAGATTGATGCTTTATGGATGTTGAATAATATGAACTGTTTTAATCTCTAAATGTGTAAAAGAAGACTTGCTAGGTTTGTCTACTAATGAACCTGTAACCTGGAAGTGTTATGGATAGTCTCTTGAAGTATCCTCTATGGTAGTGGTCACCTGAGTTGATTTAATTTGTTTGGGGTTTTTTTTGGTGTGTTGTTTTTTGTTTTGTTTTGGGTTTTTTTTTCTTTTTTTTTGAGGTTACTCTTTCTCTGCTCCATTTTAAAAAAATATATTCTTGATAACAAAATGGAGTAAAACATTTTGCTGGTTTTAGGACAGAAAAAAATGTACTGCCTGCAGTTTAGTTTTAAAAGTAAATTTTAATTATAGCATACAAGTGAATTGAGGGGTTAAAGAGAGGAGGTGGATTATTGGTTGACTTACTGATAACGTCACTGTTACACATATGAGGATGTCACAATGCCATCAAATTCTACTGCTATCATGAGGAGAGGTAGGTGCAAGAGAGGAAGAGGAGGGATGAAGACCTGTGGAAGAATGGAGATTTATTTTATTGTTGCAAAACCACAAGCTTTCAACTGAAGAAGTTCACTGACTCCTCCATAGTGCTTAATTCAGTGCTGTCATCCCTGTAAGAGAGGTGAGAAAAGTCTGGCTGGTAGTTCTGCAGCACTGGGCCTCCTGCCGAAGCACACAGCACTTCTTTCATTCCAGGCATTGGCAGCTGAAGAAATCTTTATGTAAGTTGCTTAGAACTGTAAACCAAGATGGATTAGTAAATAATACAGAGAACACATTATCAATGTCCTCCCTTGCAGGACAGAGCAGAGAGAGGTTTTGGCTCAACAAAGGTTTCACTTCACTCTGGTAAATGGTAGACACTTAAGTTTGGAATTAAAAAAAAAAAAACAAACCAGCCAACCAAACAAAATGAAAATGGATGTAAATAAAATACAGAACTTGGAGCAGGTGCAAAATGTGAGATTGAACATGTGATTGAAAATGTGAAGAACTTGAGTAACAATTGTATTGCAGTCAGCATAATATATCGAATATATTCAAAAGACAGATGAAATGAGTAGAAAACGAGAAGCAATTCATATCCTACACATATATAAGTGTAAACTTAAAGTATATTGCAACACCCACAGATGTGTCCATAGAAGTAATTTGGGTTCATTTGTATAAAAGCTTCAAACAAACCCCAAATTTTAAGGCACCTGCTAAAAATTGAAAGCAAACATCAAAATCTGCTGAGATGGTAACTGTTGCCATTCATCTGGTTACTTAAAGCTAATTAGTGTTTATAGCCATTTATCTGGCTCAGACCTAAGTATCAAGATTTAACTTAAATATGTGCAGCCTCTCATGGCAAAAAAATTCTTGAGAAGCACTTTGGAGTTTGTACTTTGGGGGTCATATTTTTTATTAGCTAGTTACATTCTTGCGTTGAAGCAACCCTCAGGAGTTTCTGTTAATTGGTTTTCAAATATGGTCCTTTAATTGTTCAACTTGATTGAACTTAGACTTGACTACACTGGCTAATTTTTAATTAAGTTTACTAAAATAACTTTGAAAGACTAAAATAGTTAGGCAAAATCATATATCACTTAATGCCACTCTGTAATGCTCTGTTTGCGGGTGGAACCTGGCATCCTCAGAGAACCTTGCTGGCTGCAAGGGACTGCCTGCCTGGAAATCATTACAAAAACGGGACCTCAAAGCATAGGACATAGGATATAATTTTACCTTGAAGTGCTATAGTTTAAAATTCAGTGTCTGTTTTAACAGATACTTATCTTGTACAAGTGAAGTGACGTTTCTTCATATTTCTTTTAATTTTTTCTTTTTTTTACGATATTAGCTCTGCAATAAACATCTGGTTTGTCAATTAATTTCTTTGCTACTGGCCATCAGCATTCAATGCTCGCTGTAATGACAGCAAAGCAAGTAGATACAGCACATGTACTTTAGGACAGCATTTGAACATGACTTTAGAAATTAAGCTACTTCTCAAAAAGACTACAAGAAATACAGAATTCTTTTTGTTTCCATTACTTTTTTTTTTTTTTTTCCCCTCCAATGGTCAGAAGCAGTTCTGTGGTCAAAGAGTGGGTTAGTAGTGGTTTAGGATTCTTGTGTGAATGAGTGGAAGATGGTATTGTTATAAAGCAATTGCACTTAGAGAACTTAAAAGTTGCACAGAAAAGCAGTCATATGAGGGAATGTTTTAATGTTATGTCTTACAGTTTACTCCTTAAGAAAAAGTCATTGTATAAATATCTTAATGTATCATTGTATTGTATCATATTTTCTTTTCTAGCTATTGTATTGCAGTAACGTAGCACCAGGAGGAATGGTACTTAAGCAGGAAAATACTGGTCTTGTTCTTTTGACGCATTGCCTTCAGGGAGTATTGCATAGTTGATCTACTCATGCTTTATATGAGTTGTCTGGTTTTACAATTTACTTTGCAGGGAAGTAATTGTGGGTTAATCATGCAAACCCATTTGAAGTTGAAGAGAATGTTGTATTCAGAGTGCCCATTGAAATAACAAAGAAGGTAGAGATAGAAGTTTAAGTCCTTGGTTTGAAAGCTTAATTACCGATTTTGACCTTTTGAAAATTGTAGGCTTTTTCTCTACTGAAATGTAACTACCAAGCTGGAGGTAGCCTATGAAGAAGGCAGAAGTAGGGAATTATAATAAAATGAAGTGGAGGTGTACAGCTTTACAAGACATCCATTGAAATCTCATAGGATTTCACGGAACCTGGGTAGTTTGATGAATCACATTGGAAAGATGAGTCATCTGAACAAAGTTCTGTGACTTAATGATGTGGTGTAGAAATAACAAGGAGATATTGGATGACAAGGAAATTCTATAATGCTTAAAAAACGCCACAAAACTTGAGAAGTTTATAGTATATATTAATCTTTAGATAAGCAACTAGTATCTTAATGAGATGGAATATTTTAGCTGAAAACCAAGTCATAAGTGTTCCTTAGCAGAGGTGTAATCGGGAGATTCAGAGATCTCCTTGCTCTCCTACATACTTATATTTGTCAATCCAATAGAATTGTGTGGAAGTAAAATACAATTAAGAAGAGTTTAGTTAGTGATTTTCATCTGTGAAAAGTACTATCCTCACTTTATAAATTTTACATAGTATTTTAAGTTTAGTAGAATATTTCTATTTAGGATCCGAGCTTTGAACAAGGAGACATTTTTAAAATCACGAGCATGGATTATGTCAGTGCTGTTGATGCAGAGAAACATAGATGTTGCCAAAGTATCCTTTATTTTTGAATGGTATCTGCATTTTTTCAGAGGAAGGAAGCCCGTAGATAATCCAAGCAGGATTAGCCTGAGTACAGGGTTGAACTAGTGGTTATATGACAGGTTTAAATGAGAGTGTAGACATTTAAATTTAAATTCAGCATCTCATTTATTGTCTAGTGGTTATGTTTGACTGCACTTTTTTTTTTTTAAGTAATTCATATTGTGAGAAGTGTGTTTTTCTAGTGGACTGTTTCCTTGTAAAATGGATTGAGCTGCACATTTTAAAAAGTTCCTTCATCTTATTTATGTCTCTTGCTTAGAGACATTCAGATTCTGATTATTCACTGATGCTTTCTGTACTCTGTGGTTCTGGGTTTTTATTTGGATTATAATTCCTGTTTGTTATTTTGCTTTCTTTCATATAAGGGCACTCTATAGCTTAAGTCTATTTAAATGTTTACTGCTTTTTTTTTTTTTTAAACAGTAAATCTTCTACAGTTTACATGTCTCCTTCCTCAAGCATAAATCCAGTCTTTTACAAACTTTCACTCTGCTACAAGTAAAATCTTATTTTTATGTTTGTGAAACATTGTTTTTCACTGATTCTACAGTAGAGATATTATGTTCATAAACTTTTTATCCTTAACATGCTGTTAATAATGAGCTCTTTATCAGCCTCTTTATAATATATAAACCAGCACTGATGACTCTGCATCTGCTGGCTTCAAGTTGGGTGTTGTTTTTTATACCATTTTATACAATCATAGAATCACATTAATAAATGGGAAGGAGATAATCCAAAGAGACAGTAGCTCACAGAACTGCTTCCCATTTTGAGAATGATACAGTATTTTAGGAAGGAGATTTTATTAGCTGACTCCCTTTTTCATTTGTAATTTTAAACTGTAAATAAAATATATAATCAGATTTTATTTTCTGAAGTTGTTTGCTTTGTTAAAATGTCAGGACTGAAGACCTGAAACAATAAGTATGTTGAGGACTGTGCCCCTTCATGTGCCACATCTCGTGTGGTCTTAAAGCTTCTATGTAGTCTTAAAACTTGGATGCCAAGTTCCTTGAACTGTACAACCAGAAAATGTGAAAGTAAATACTGTGAAACTTGTTGTTATCTATGTGATAACTGACAGAACTATACAAAGTTTCTTATGCCTCTATGTATGTGTCGTGGTGAGGAATTAGGCTTGGATCTGGTTTTGTTTGTAAGTGAAATTAGTTCAGCAGTGACTAATGAAGCTCATGTAGTAAGTTACTTGGCAATATGGCAAGCAACTTTTCACCACGGGAAAATATTGAGTTTGGTTAGTGCTATATATTTATAACAGGCCCTGTTCTAAAACACTTCCTATAAAATAGGCTTAGAATTCAGTGGCTCAGAGCATAGCACTCTTGTTTCTGGGGTGTTTGTGTGTGTGCTTTATTTGTTTTGTTTTGTTTTGTTTTTTTGCATTGGTATTTTTTGTGTGTTTTTGGTTTTTTAGTTGTTGGTGTGTTTGTTGTTTTTTTTTTTTAACGTGCAGCCAAGTGGTTCCTCCCCAAATATCCAAGTCTCAATGTCTTACCTTTTCACTTGGCCTTTAAAAAAAGCGAATAACCAGAGTTTATAATTTCAGAATCACAGTTGCTGAGCATTTCAAAATTGTGCCATTAAAGAAGCACGTCTCATAGCATGTCTGATAAACTAATAGAAGAAGTCTGAACACATGTGACAGTCTATTCCTGTTTATCATGTCAATTCTGCAATGTGTTTGTATTTTTATGGCAATATTGTAAATGGCATCACCCTTTCTTATTTGAGTGCACAAATCCAGTGGTTTAGTAATAAAATTTTATCTGACAGTTGCAAAGGTACAACATTCATAATATAACCACCAGTTCAGACACATGAAATACTTTCCTGAAACCTGAAAGTATACTTGAGATAGCAAGGTATGCTTCATTTCATTTCATTTTTATTATAATTGAATAAGGGGATGATATTTCTTTACTAAGTTATTTTTTTAATTACTGTTAGTATGAAACTTGGAACATTCAGTTATGTGATCTACAACTTCATCATGTTGCTTGGTCTTTTTTTTTAACGGCAGTATCTTTCAGGATCTGAACTATATTTTTAGGCCAGTTCTATGAGTTTTGTGCAGAACTAAATTTCTTGATGTCAATATCGCCCAGTATTAACATAATACTAACATGAGAACTTAAGTAAAAATAGTAAGTGAAATTTCTTCTGTTTTCTTTAAGATTTCGGAAAGAGACAAACAACAAAATGAATAATCCAGCTATTAAGAGAATAACAAATGAAATTATCAAATCACCTGAGGATAAACGAGAATATCGTGGACTGGAATTGGCAAATGGCATTAAAGCTCTTCTTATTAGTGACCCCACCACAGATAAGTCTTCAGCAGCACTTGATGTGCACATAGGTATTTAATGCATGTTTTGTTCATTATGTCATTAATAAAAATACTTTGTTTTGACATCTTAATTGCAAATAAACTGACAGAGGTAGTATCCAGTTGGCAGCCCAGCCTTTTATTCTAATTTACAGTTTGTTTAATTCTTTAATACATCAAGTTGAAAATTATTAGAGCTAATTAAATTCTCTTACTGTACTCTGTGTTTACTCAAGTGTAGCTCAGTCAGTAGAAAGACTTTTAACCATTAAGTTTCATGTTCTGAAAGCTCTTTTGTAAGCAGAAAAGGACGGGGGTGAGTGCAATTATTTCAGACAGCTCCATCTGTTATGTCAGACTCCCCCCCCCCACCCCCGCTAAGTTGTTGATGTGTAGAGGTGAAAAAATGCTATAGTGCTGGAGGAGTTGGAGAGGCACTCCCTAACTCCAGTGATGCTTAAGTGTGCAAACAGAAATACTGAAAATAGAAGGGGAAGGCAGTTACTTTGACTCTTTGGAATAATGGAAGCCTTTTCTTATATCTGAGGTATTTCTCAAGCTTGTGTAGTTTCTCAGGTGCTTGGAAATTATGATGCACATGCACACACTACATAAGCATCCTTACTCATTATCTAAGCATCCTCTTGCCGTGTTTGTAGTTGGGAGCTCTGGCTGCTGTTGGTGTTAGGACAGAAGTAGTAGAGTAACATTGAAAACTTCTGCCCTTTTTTATTATGGAGATGGCTATCGCAAATCATTATCAGTTCAGAGGATCCCAAATGTGGTTTTGTTAGGTACTATGATAGTAATAGCCAACTGCAGTATCCAGTTCATGCACATGTGCTGGAGGAAATGTACCTGTTGCCTTCATCTTTACTCTCCCATTTGCACACTCCAGGACTGCCAGACTCAAACTTCCATGTTTCTGCCTTCCAGTCTCGCACATGGTTATTGACTTTTGATCTGTCTGCCTTTACACTTACTAGCTGATCATCAATAGCTGCTTGTGTTTAGGTAGTTACAGGTTACCACTCATAAACCACAGGTTAAATACTTCCTTAATTGTGCTTGGCAATTGCTGCCTTTTAACACAGTGCAGTTATTAAAGTAAAGGTATAGAAGTCTGAACATTGTGATCTGCTAGGTCTTTATGGATTATGAGTCATGGACTTCAATTTAAGAATTGTCTCTCTATAAGGCAATGCAGGCTGATCTAGAGAGGCAATTTGAGACACTAATTGATTCAGTTACTTTTTTTTTTTTTTGTTAAGTTTGAGTTTACTTGACTACAGCTGCACAAGTGTCTGCTTACATCTACAGAATTGGTAAATTGCCTGAGGCAACATACTGTAATATAAAACACTTTAAAAGATTAATGTTTTAGTATTACTTTTTACCAATGGTTACATGAAATTTTTCCTCCTGCAGGATCCTTGTCTGATCCCCCCAACATTGCTGGACTTAGTCATTTTTGTGAGCATATGCTCTTCTTGGGAACTAAGAAGTATCCAAAAGAGAACGAGTATAGCCAATTTCTTAGTGAGCATGCTGGGAGCTCAAATGCTTTCACAAGTGGAGAACATACCAACTATTACTTCGATGTGTCACATGAACATCTAGAAGGTGCATTAGACAGGTAAACACTTTTTTTGTTTGTTTTGTTATGTAGGTGCTTTTTGAAATTGTGTAAAAGTTTTTGATAGTTTCATCATTATGATATTAAAGAAAGGGTCAAGAACAGTATCTTTTGTTAAAACTGATACCAGGTATTTTTCAGTTCAAAAGTTTTGCTCAGATGTTTTTCTGCTAGCACAGTTCTTCACTGAGGCAGAATTTTTGAAGTGCAAGGGCTGTGTTTACACTGAATAGTTTTGGAAATGTGGGGCACAGGATGTGACTATGAATTTATGCATTGTGCAAACACTGATTGTATAATCTTAATACTATGCTTCCTGTAGGATCTTATTTCATTGATAGTAAAAGAAGGATGAAGTCTAGAAATATATTAGAATGCTTTTAGTAAAGGGAACTCACTGAGCACTGCATTTTGTGGGAGGGGACTGAAGTTGAAAGGCATATAGTCAGTGAGGTAGAGAGAGTACATTTTCCCTTTGTGTTTTCCCTGAATGTCTGACAAGATTGATGTGATTTGCATGATTAAGAGCCTCTTGCAGCTAAGCTTCTAAACAGTAGGAGTTTTCAGTGTATAAATGCAAATATATATGTAAATACATATATAAATGTATAAATGCAAGGTCCTTGATCCTTGTAGTAGCTTATATGATGAATATGTTGTTGTCTGCATTTATAAAGAAATTGTGAAATAGACATAGCGAATCAGTGTCAGAACTGCATTAAAAATAATATTCAGCTGTCTTCAGGAGGTAGCAAGCTTCATACTTTTCTGTTACCATTTATGTACAGTACTCTTGACTTGAATTACTAATTTTCTGTTTAGATTTGCCCAGTTTTTCCTGTGTCCTTTGTTTGATGAAAGCTGCAAAGACAGGGAAGTGAATGCAGTGGATTCTGAGCATGAAAAGAATCTGATGAATGATGCCTGGAGGTTGTTTCAATTGGAGAAGGCTACTGGAAACCCCAATCATCCCTTCAGTAAATTTGGAACAGGTTTGTTAGACTATAATTATTCATCCATTGGAGTTCTGTGTAACATACATACTATTATTGTTTATATAAAAGTGTTAAAGATAGACTGAAACAATTCCCCCTTTTTCTTCTCTGTACATGTTATTATGGTGCTTTATCATATTTTCCACATCATAGACCAAGCAGAACTAGACAAAAACATAGGAAACAGTGTGATCTAAGACTTGCAGTACAGTGATGAAGCATCCTTTATGAGTCTGATAATTACTGCAGTGGATGCCATTTTCCAATTACTGGATTTGTCATAATTTGGTACTGTTAAGTCTTTGTGCATAATGAAGTGAATGAACTGTGTTTAATTTGTTGTTAGCCACATGCTCTTTTTGCTGACCAGTATTGCATTAGGACTAGATGACAGTGACTAGGTCGAATCAGAAAGATCAGCAAAGTAACGTGAGAATTACTGAGTAAGAATATAAAAATAAAGTCTTAAGCATAAAACGCAACAGTAGTAGATGGATAGGTAAAGCGGTCTTGGACAAATCCCAATCTTATGGCTGCTGTTTTTATTTAGGCTTTATTATTTACAGAATGCGTAACCATACCACGGTTATGGTCAAAACTACAAATATTTGATGCTTTGGCAGAAGTTTAAATGGAATTGTCTTCATAGAAGTTATTTTCTACATGAATTTATTTTTGAAACTATCAAAGGAACAGGGCTATTAATTCATACACTGCACTGTTTAATCCTTGAGCATGGATGTGTTTTGTGGCTGGGTCAGTTTGCTGGATGAATAGTTGATGCAAATATTGGGTACAGTAGGATGATGAGAGGGCAGATAATGGACTTTAAGGACTGGCTTCTTCCTCTGTCTCAAGAAAGAGAACAATATTGTTGCAACTGTTGATGGAGGACATAGTTGAGGGGCTGGTAGCTAGCTGCTATAAGAGCATGTGTTGCTCTGGTCACCAGTAAAGAGAGGTTGTCTGAAACGGGGAAACTATAACTACATTCTCCAAACAGGTAAATTTGAAAATAAAGTCTTGGGAACTGCATATTGATAGGCAGGTAAGCATCTAAAGAACATTCTGTAATCTCTGCTATTGAAGAGATTATTTTTTAATTTTTATATAGCACTCAGAAAACATAAGTGAAAGTGAAAGTTGCAGAAATAGTTTTCTATGATTTAAGAAGGTTTTATAGCTGACACAAATGAAATATTTTCATGGGGAGAATACCTGAAATGTGCTCAAATTCAGTAGCGATAGTCGTAGTCACCTCTTCTTATATTAGGTTCTGATTTCAAAATTGAATTATATAGCAGATAGCATCCCTGTAAATCTAACTTTGCAGAAGTAGAGCCCAGCTTTGATGGTTTTTATTTACCCAAAGAGATGACAAGTCTTGCGATGTTATATATTTTTCATGACAACTGCAGTTGGCATCCTGATTATCGTTTCCTTTTGACTAGCTGAGATATTGTTAGTCTAGCAGAATACAGGAGTGACTCCATTTGTTACTAACAAGGTAACTCCTTGTTGCTGTGCAGCTTCTTTTGCCAGCAAATTTTCTATTACTCTTTGTCTATCTAGAGAAGCAAATGCACCTTATTTTCCCAGCTTTCTTGTTAGAATGTGCATTTTGTCCCCAGACACCCTTCACCCACCTCCCTGGATTAATGCCTGTGATGGTAATTCTCCATCAGTACCCTCAACACTGTCAAGTACTTGCTCAGGCACTTTTGCACTGTCTAGTGTTCATTTTCCTACGTCTACAAAGTGTCTTCTGACTGTTGCCTCTTAATGTACTCCAGTACTGTAACAGCACAGTTCCTGAGCTAAAGCTTTAGCTTTATTTTTTTGTTTGTTTGGTTTTGTTTTATCCTATGCACTGATTCTGTGGGAATAAAGACAGTAGGTTATCTAAAACTTCTGCATTTCATTTGTCTGCAGATGGTGAGGAATATAAACAAAATATTTTAAACACGATACCCTAATTATACTTTTTAGGTGTCATTAAGAATCCTCACTTTTACTGACATGGGAACTTTGAAAATTAAAGCAATGTATTGCTTCAGGCAGCCTCGCTCTGATGATTTGTTGACTGTTGCAGTTGTAATTAGACTTGTATCTAATCAACAAACATCTGGACAATACACTTGTCTTATTTATGTAGCTAATTTTGCCATATTGTTTTGTATTAACTTATATCCGTGATTGTAGGATTTGTGCACTGGGCATATATGCATAGCAGGCATGCTCTCCCAGTGTTTTTTTCTCTTTCTTGCTGTTCTTCCTGTAAACACACAAGTCAACTTTTCTGTTACATTTTCATTTCCGCCACCTTCTTCCTCATCCCTTGCTTGCTTCTGTACCTGGTCTGGTTGTGGCTTAAGGGAGTTACTGATCTCAAAGTTAACAGATAAGAGTATTAGTTTGCAGTTCTGGTCTGTAGATTCTGTTGACCGTTTTGTGTGTCCATGTAGTAATGGGAAGTGGAGTTGATTAAAATCCAGTGTAGTCTTTATAGACTCTATTTTTTCTTGTTACGTCAAGTTCTTACCTTTGCTAAACGCAAGTTCTGCTTTGACTATAAATGTGCAGTATGTCTTTAGAGTAAATTACTGGAAGCTTGATGCTGATGTGAAGATTGCATTCATTAGCCGGAGGATAACTTAAAGGAGAAAGTTTGGTATCTTCTGCTTATGGGCTCACTCAGGGAAAGTTGCGGTTCTCTTCCAGTCCTGTTCCTCTACTGCAGCAACAGCTCAGCAGAGGCAGAACAATCACTATTTACAAATCATGTTTGTAAATTAATAGTTACTTCATTGGATAAACTAGGCTATAATTTGTGGCACACAGTGCCACAAATGATTTCACACAGTGATTCCTATGACAGGAGTGTGTATATGGGAGCAACACCTACTCCAAATGTGCCAAAGAAAAACATTTTTCTTCTGAGTTAGAGCCTGGGCCTACTTGCATTGCTTTGAAATAACCCATTCAAATTAAAAAAGATGAATTTGGAAGACTAAAACATCCTTGGTTATTTAGGAATGTGCAGATTGAGAGTAGAAGTATTTATTGTCTCTGATAAGATGAGAGCGTATTGATCCAGTTTAGTTATTACGCATAGTAATTATTTCAAAAATTACTATCCATCTGGAGGAAAGCAGATTAATTTATGTTTTTCTTGTTGATTTGTAAATTTGTAAACATCAACCATTGTTAACTTTTATAGGTAACAAACTCACTCTGGAAACTAGACCAACCAAAGAAGGAATAGATGTAAGACAAGAGCTATTGAAGTTCCATTCTACTTATTATTCATCAAATTTAATGGCTATTTGTGTCTTAGGAAGAGGTGAGTTTTGTTTTGTTGGTTGAATAAGACTTTACACATATTTATGTTTAAAGAAAATGAAGTCTATGCAAGTGTCTGAAAATCTACAGAAGGAAAAAAAGTAAAACTTGTACAGATTGACCAAACATAATTTTATGTTTAGTGAAGTCTTCCAAGCAACTTGCAATTTACATGTGTTTGTAAGCTTACAATATGAAAAATAAGCTGAATTTTTTAAATCCACTCTCAAGTCATCAGTTGCTGTCATTGCATGTGTGTCTTATGAAGACTGACACCTGTGAGGTTTCAGATGTTGGGAGGGCATTTGATACTGTTTTCTTATTTTAGACTTATACTACAAAAAATTCTATATTATCAAAGGATAAGCCTAAATTAGCATTTAGATAAAAAGCCTTTACTTCAGTTTACTTTGGAATTAACAGAGGTTCTGGCTGCTTAAAGTCTTCCACAGTCAAGATGATATTTTACATAGGTTTGCCAAAAGCTTAATACCAGTGTGTTGAAAACTGTTCGCTTTTCGAAAATATGCTGGCAGACTGGTATTTGTATGGCGTTTTACAGTAGTGCTTGGATGGTGAGTATGAACGGAATAAAATTCATTAGCAAAGTGAAATCTTCCTTTACAACTATCGGTTTACAGGATGCTGACTATGAAGCTGATTAACAAAATGTACCTGTTTAATTTCATTCATAGCATATAAATGAATTATTTTTTCTTACAGATTTTTATGGTGGGCAGATATGGTGAGGATTATACTTCTTAACTGAATTCAAGTTTTGTGTGTATATACACTACCAAATCAGTTGCAAGTTCCTTAAGTTCTTTCAGTTCCATATATTATTATATCTCACCTGCTGTAAGATCACATATTGATTAGAATATGGTGAAAGGTTGTGTGGGTTTTTTTTCTTTTTTTTCCACCGTTGCAAGCTGAACAGTGAAATGTATTAGGGTTTTTTTGGGTTTTGTTTGTTTGGGGTTTTTTGTTTGTTTTTTTTAAACAGTATCAGATGTGTTGTTACTAGTAGGTATGTAGGTAATACAACTAGGGTTTAATGTATGTCGTGTGAAAATGCCTTGCTTATTCTCCTGGTAGCAATGGAAACTTTCTGCAGGTAAACACAGGAATATTGATGAAGATAGCCTGTAAATATTTTTCAATATTATGAGTTTATTTTTATTGCTATTTGAAAGAAGTGCTTCATTCTTTGCAGGTTTCTTTGTTTGTTTTTTCTTCTGTTTATTTTACCTGAGCAAAATAAAAAAAAAAAAAGTCATTTTCTTTAAAAGTACTTGTTTATTAATTGAAGGTAAATAGATACTGATCAGAGTTTGAAACAATTGAATTAAAATTCTCTTTCCCATTTAACAGTTCTGTTTTCAAGGTTTCCAGGCATCTTTTTTTTTTTTTTTTTTTTACTAGTTCTTTACTGGACAGGCAATATTCCAGGACAGACAAAGTCTGCATTTCAAGTATCAATAAAATGTGGAAAATAGTCTTAAAATCTCTTACTTTTCGAACATTTCTGCATTTTGCACATATGTATTTTTTTTACTACAAAATACAAAAATTATTCTTGATCAAGTTCTGACTTTAGGTCCTTTTACAAGTCATTTTCCCCAGTCAGATTCTTTCAGTGTGAGTTGCCTTTGTAAATAGTTCAATATTTAAGAAAAAAAAAGGAACCTGTGAAACATCAATCTTTGAGATTTTTCTTTTCAAGCTTATTAAATAAATAAATTTTTGAAAGGTAACTTTCAGGCTGTTTGTTTATCTACTTGTATAAAAAATGCTGTACAACTACCCTTATTTGTCATATGTAATTAAGTAGTTGTCACTGTAATAGTCAGGTGCTATTTGGACAAAAGTTGTGTCTTATTTTCCCTGAAAAGACATATACCTTTCCTCACTCTATAATTTGTTCAAGCAGGAGAATTATACAATTGCTTTCTAGAAAGCTTTATATTAATGACTACTTTGGCTATTTGAGGACTTGCCTTCTAGCATCAAATTAGAAAATTTACAGCTTCCATGTTCTTCCTGATGTTTTATTTTGTTATTTTCAGGAAGCTCCACCCATAAAAAGCAAACTGCAGAAATCAAACCTTGTTAGCATTATTCCATAAATTCTTTGCTGAAATACCTTGCTATCAATGTGGCAGTACTGCTAATTAATACATAAATAAATAGGTATTACATAACATAAAAATATGTTGAGTTGCACACTGCAAGTCCCCCCTGATCTCTCTACTCTTATGCGTTCTGAAATAAATGGATGTCTAAAGCTATGTGCATCCTAGTAATTCTCTGATTTTCCCACCACTTTATATATTTAATGTAAAATAAGAATATATGTCAGTAAAAAGTGGTGGAAGAATCAGAATATAATTTCTCTTTAAATAGTAATAAATATTCTTAAAAGTTTGCTAAAATTAAGTAATGAAATTCAATTTTTTTTTTGTCTAAACAAAAGCAAAATTCACTGAGTAGTCACAGAACAGCTTTAGTACAGCAGTTCACGTTAGACCTTTAAATGGAAACTTTTTCAGTAAGAATCACCTTGGCAACTGGAAATACGTCTTAAAGAAAACCCTCACTGTAGTTGTAAATCTTAAATGAATGTGTATCTTGCTGACGTGGGTAAAAAATAGTGGTCTTTAATAGAATTACATCCATTTCACAGAGTTTTATTATACAGTGACCCATCTTGGTTTGCATTGTTGTCCCCTGCCCCGCATTGTTCTCTCAGTGTGGTGTAGGAGCATGCATATGTTGGGCAGGAAAGGTTCTGCTTTCTAAATCCAGCTGGGATTGTTTTGACTAACAAAGTCACCAGTTTTTGAAAGCTTTCAAGGATTGAGGTTGTACTTTGAGACATCCAGGAAACAGCCAATTTTTTCTTCAATGCCCGCCTTTGAAAGTTGTGTGCTAAAAAACTTGACGGATCAGTCTCTCTTACCTTACTCTCACTTTGAGAAGAGTCACTGAAACTAGAATGGATGTAAAATCCAAAGTGGAAGTGTTTAAACAGATCACAGATGTGTCTGAAATTTTGGGGCGCTGAGGACAGATCACCCTGGCTCGCAGTGTACATGAAGTACTGGAGGTGAGCTGAAGCTGAAGAAAATCCAATTTTTGGCAAAGATACTTTCACTCCGGAAAATTTACAGGTGTAATTCCATGTCCCTTAAGCTTTTTTGTGGCATGTTTATTTTTGTAAATGTATTTTTTCTGATGTATTTCTGATGTATTTTTTCTTCAGTTCTGGCTTAGATTCATCAGTACAATTTAAAGATTTTTTTTTTTTTTTTTCCCCCTGGTTGCAGGGCTTATTTTAATCATGGTAGAATCCTTCCTTTAATAAGCATGGTGCTCATAGAATTTTATAGTTTAAAACTTAAGCATTAATATAGATTTCCTTTCCGAAATTAATAATCATCATACCACTAAAATTACTTTTCTGTCTAATTCATGTCTTCCCCAAAGAAAATACAAAATACAAATTTACCAGAATGCTCATGTAATTATTATACTTTCTCTAATGTTTCTTTATTCTAGAATCCTTGGATGAGCTGACTTGCTTAGTGGTAAAGTTATTTTCAGAAGTAGAAAATAAAAATGTCCCTATACCAGAGTTTCCTGAACATCCTTTCCAAGAAGAACATCTCCGGGTATGTATAGAGATACATCCTTCTTTGGGAGTATATACCTTGAAAGATATTTTCCATATTTCAGTAATACATTGTGCATCTAATTGTGCATAATACATCTACTAACTACTTTTGTATCAGTGTCCCTCTTAAGCTCTGTATGTCTTTCTTAATTTTCAACCCACCTTTCCATGCAAAATGTATTTTATGTAGTTTATAGTAAAAGTTATACATTTGATTGCAGCTGTAAGCAACTAAGAATTAGTCCTCTGTTTGCATCATGAATGGCTAAAGTGCTGCCTTAAGTTTTACATACTTTCATTTTTGAAATTTTGTTGATATATTTGTAATAAAATGTGTATGTGTGAAGGGAACAGGATATGTGCTTCTGAGTGAATAAAATAATGATAGTTTCCTTTTGGTTATGAATCTTCTTGTTTATTTCCTCCCTCAGCAACTTTATAAAGTGGTACCTATTAAGGACATTAGAAATCTTTATGTCACATTTCCTATACCAGACCTTCAGAAGTACTATAAATCAAACCCTGGCCATTACCTTGGTCACCTGATTGGGCATGAAGGCCCAGGGAGTCTTTTATCGGAGCTTAAAGCCAAAGGTAAGTCCTTTGAAGGTAAAGAATTAAAAAGTAATTTAACACACATTTTTTAAAGCTTAGATACACTTAAAATTGACCTCTGTATGTTAAATTTAAAGCCCCCAACTGTTTGAGTAGTTTGACTTGTAAGTCATTTCGCACTTTATTCTTATTTCTGTGATGCGTAAAAATAAGTATCAGGCACTCTGACTACTGAAGCTATTATTTCTTGCACTCCCTGTTATCTATCCCTGTTTAGAGAATTATGTAAACTTTGACATAATGATCTTGTCTTTATTCTGTCACTGACTTAGAGACTACTGACAGGTCTCTTGATGTCTGGGAGACTTTCTTTCGCTGTTTTTCTTTATGTAACTGTATTCAAATAGAAATAAATTACCCAGTAATCAAATGATCTTGAGTTTGTCATATCACTCTGAGTACAAAGTCAAATAGGTCTGACTTGTGTTATGTTTAACTTGCAGTGTTGCTATAGGCATTAAGAAGACAAGGGGAACATGTAAACCAGTCAAAATGTAAAAAAAAAAAAAAAGTAATGTTGCCGAGGCATAGAAAAAGTAGCATAAATTGTTATAGATTTGTTTATGTAATATATTTGCTCTTTGATTTCATAGGATGGGTAAATACTCTTGTTGGAGGACAAAAGGAGGGTGCTAGAGGCTTCATGTTTTTCATCATTAATGTGGACTTGACAGAGGAAGGACTTCGTAAGTGAAGTGCTGTGTCTTCATTCCATGTTATTCCCAATCTGATGGGTTTGTGTTTGTATCCAGAGAGACTAGTTGTGTTTATAGCTTGAAATCTGATTTATTTTAATTAACTGGTTATTCTTCTGCGTTTAGATCGTCTCAATATGCTAACACACTTCATTTAACATAAGGAATTGACTTATTTGAGGTTATATTAAAGTATTTAATTAAATATTTTAAAGTAAATTTCTTTAAAAGAAAAGCCCTTAATACCTTTGTGTGCTACTTACTCGTACTATTTAGATCTGAGTTAAATTATATTATAACTCAATATCCTAACATAAGACATGTTCAATGCAGTTCTCAATTACCTGGAGAGCTAAACACTTACTTAAATTCATGTCTGAGAAAAACATGTTTAACTTCGTGGGATTGCATATGTACTTAAATATCTTGATGTATCAGGGTGCACTGAAAATAAACCATACTTAATTGTGTTCATCAGGAGTTTTTCTTTGTGTAGAACTGAGTGAATTATTAAGTAAGTATTCTTTCTTTGCAGTGCACGTTGAAGATATTATTTTGCACATGTTTCAATATATTCAAAAACTACGTACGGAAGGACCTCAAGAATGGGTTTTCCAAGAGTGTAAGGTAAAGTGATTGGTACTTGAAATACATGGTGTTTTGTGCTTTTACAAATTTTTGGATTATAAATAGAAACATTAATTCCCTGTGGAAATAGCCTTTAATAATCATCTAGTAATTAAGTTTATTAATTTGAAAGGTGCAACATGACACAAATGACAAGTCCATTCAGAATATATTGTCTTAATGTGAAATGCTCTTACAGAGCTATGAGTTGACATTTTATGATAGCATAATGGAGGTGGAAGAAGTATCTTACCCTGTCCACAAGGATTCTGCATAACCTCCTTAGCCTTCACTGAAGGTAGCGAGGGGGAAGCATTTGCTGTGAGGGGTAACATTGAATTGGGAATGGAAATGACTGTTTTTCTACCCCTCTCTTCTTTCATGTGTCAAATTATACAGTTGAGGTTGTAAAGGCAGTAGGATATTTAATCTGCTGCTTGTTCTCTCACCTTTTTGAGAGGTCAGCTAAAACTTTTCATGGAGTACTTGGGCTGTACACTTCAGTCTTTGCTGAACTGCTCATGCTTCTTATAAGACTGTATCGTTCTGTGTGCACAGAGCAAAAATGTTAAGTGCCCTGTTAGAATTCAATAGTACTGCACTTCTCAGTGACAGTGTGAAATAAAACGTTTTTTATATATAAAGTCTCATTGTTTCACTGCAAATACTGAGGTAAAGATTTCTTGTTCCATCCCAGCTTTGTTTGGTGACAACTGTTGAGTCTCTTCTGTTAAAGAGTAGAAATTCCGCAGATGTGTTAACCTTGTTTCTTGCATTTTGACACTGTATACCTGTAAAAGAAGTCTCTGCCTTCTGCTAAAAGTCCCAATGGAATTGTTTCACTGTAATTGTAAGCAAATAGAAGATTTGAAAGAGGTAGTTCCATCCTGCCTTCTCATCCCTGTGTCTTTCCCTTGCTCCTCTTGTATCAGTCCCAGCACTCCTGAGGCTGTGAGGTGAGTCAGAAGAGCTGGAAAACTAGTTTGAAAAAGATCTTTTGAGTTTATTTTCAGCTGAATTGTTGAATTAACCACACTCTCTGGTTTTACAAAAGGATGGACTATCTCTTTCATTGGCTTTATAGTCTTAGGTCTCTTTAATTCACTCTTGCCATTGTATTCTAAGAATGATGTGTTCTAGTTCTGGGGCTAAGACAGCATGAACAGACACACCTTTTCTGTCTCTAAATTTTCCTGAACCCCCCCCCAAAAAAAAAAAAGGGGGGGAGGCTTCAGTTCATTAACATAAAATGAACATTGCACTTGGACATTATGTATTGGTTGTATCAAAGTTGGTGTGTTTTCAAATTATCAGGAATTTTAAACATATGAGATATGGGACAGATCTCTCTGTACTAACAGGACTTAAAAGACTTGTATAACACTTCACATTGTGAGACTATCCAAAATTGCTTGTGAGTTTTGTGCAACTTGAATATTACAGAAAACTTTTGTTTTAGGTGCCTATCTAACTACTACAAAATGGATACAACAAAACTCCTTCCTTTTCTTATGTTATAAAAAGGAATTAAGTAGCCAATAGTTATTCATAAAATAGTCTCTAATATATGCTACTCAACTCTTTCTACAATGTTTCCTAGGATCTAAATGCCGTGGCATTCAGATTTAAAGATAAAGAACGACCACGAGGTTATACATCAAAGCTCGGAGGAATGTTGCATGTAAGTGTGTGTGTGGGGTTTGTTTTTTACAATATAGTAATTATTCAGAATGTTTGATTATACTCTTAATAAATACAAGTATTTGAAAAGGTCCTTTGCACTTCTTGAGCTTAGGAAGCTAATATCATGCTGCATAGATACTAGTTTTGGCAGTCAATATGGCACATTTACTTCACTCGACCATTTTATTCTTCTATATTTGGTAGAAGTGATTTTACAGTAACTGGAGTTGCTATTTGATCTGTTTCAGTGTTTCTTAAGACATATGTACCTTGTCATTCTGTGTCTGCTTGATAGCTGAATGTTGTCTGGGGAAGTATTAGGGAAATAATATTTTATCATAAATACAAGCACTATATTTCTAAATGCTTCCATAGTTAACAATGTCCAAGTACTGCAGTGAGCAGAATTGTTTGTATTA
This sequence comes from Podiceps cristatus, assembly GCA_000699545.1. Taxonomy (NCBI): domain Eukaryota; kingdom Metazoa; phylum Chordata; class Aves; order Podicipediformes; family Podicipedidae; genus Podiceps; species Podiceps cristatus. The sequence goes on along the minus strand of KL286880.1, from coordinate 49,614 downwards.
AAATGGCAGATTAGAAATTTTGACTTGGCTAATGTGGTTACATATTGGTACTGAAAGAATCACCATGTAGTTTATAGTCTTCTTGCAAAATTCAGTTCCCTCATTTTGCATTAAATGAAGATTTAGGTGTCTTTTTTTTGTCTAGTGAAATTCATGCAGCTTTTATACCTTGCAGCCATTCTCCATTGCACTGCTAATGTCTACATTACTCAGAGGCATTTTTGGTTTCTTTGCAGGAATTCCTGTTAATGCTCCTACACCTTCAATTCGTAAAGTCTAAAATAATGATCTTTAATTTTAGAATTATCTTTCTGTTTACTAAAAAGCATTAGACTTAACTGAAAACATTTAAATGGATATTTAAGGATGCTCCTATTTGGGATGCTGTCTCTTGCTTTTATTCTGTCAAATGCATAAAATCTCTTTAATGAATAGACTTCTGACTTCTGAAACAGTCTTTCAGTGGTCTGTATTTGTTGGGTCATTCTTGATTACCATTGCTGTCTCCAAAAATCAGGCCAGGAAGTTGCCAGCAGTGTTCCAAAGAACAGGGTATTGATTCAGGACTTTTTTCCCCACTGCTTTTCTTTTGCTGCACTTTGCAATATGAATGGTAATTCTGATTCTGGTATCGGTTGCTTAAACACTAATAGAAAAATAACTTTTCTAGTTCTCTTTATTGTCTCTGAGTCATGCTAAGTTTATACTTTGAATTAACCAAGCTACAACAGTTGTTTGGTAATTTCATGCACTTACATATACTAGCTGTTTTTCATAACTTGGAGAAGAACCTGTGTATAAGTTGTACGAGTAAATGTAATGTCATAAGTTGTTATGTATTTACCAAAAGGATTTAAAAATCCTTTTTATTCAACAAAAGAGAAGTTCATCTTTAAACACATTTATGCTGGTCTAAGGAGTCACCACTAAGGTCTTGCTGTCAAATTATATTTCATATTTGTCATGTTTTCCAGGTAGTTGCTCCCTGGTTTGCAGTGCCCTTTTTGTTTTGTTTTGTCTCCTTAACTGTATCATTTAAAAAATTTTGTTTTAATCTGCTTGTCATAAGTAGATTGTTCTAGTCTGTTTTATTTTAGTTACTTTATGTTCTGACTTTGCTGAAAAGTAATCACAGAATCACAAACTGATTGAGGTTGCTGGGGATAATCTTGTCCATCTTTGGACAAGACCTTTCAAAGTTTGGATCTTTTGCATTCATACTTGAATTTTTTGTAACACAGGTTTGGTTCATTGTCCTTGGTCTCTCCCCCCCGCTCCCCCTTTTCCAAAATCCTTTGTGTGAGTTACTCTGTGTACCGGAAGTCATTCCACTGTGGTTTGATGTATAATGTATGTAATTCAGAAAGCCATTTCATAGTAATTCTGGTCAAAAAAAGTAAATCTGTTTGGCAAACTGCAAGTACTTGGTGCTTAGGTAGTTTGCTGTTTTTCTGTTGGTAAGCAGATGTTTATCAACAAAGTTTTCCTGTCAACCACACTAATCATTTTCAGAGGCATTTTAACTGTTTTTTCTTATTAAATTGCCATGTACCTTAAGAAATTTTCAGTTTGATCCTAAATAAAAAATGTTAGAATTAAAATTGTGTAAATTTGTGTTTTACTTTTAGATAATAGAAATACACTAAATAAAAATAAAAATTGAATTCTTAGGTAATCCTAAAAAACTTCATGTTTTTTGGGCTTTGTTTTTGTTTTATTATGTTTTGTTTTTCCCAAACGCATTCTAGTGAGTACTTAGTGTTCTTTTATCTTTAAAAATAACCTCCAGGGGTCAGCATTTACCATATTATTTTTACTTTAGTTACTTCAAAACAGTATTTAAAGGTGGGTGACTTCTATATTAAGACATAAAATATTTCAAGAGAAAACAGTAATACTCAGTATATAAAATTACCTAATATAGGAGAAATATGATTGCATAGTTAGAGTACTACTCCATCTTGTTTAGTTTTGAGAGAGTTTTTTTAAGCCATCTGTGCACTTCTAATTTGAAATTACCAAGGTAATACAGATTTAGTGACCAGATTTTATTTCCTTTACAAAACAGTAGGTTTTTTTCATGCTTAGTTTTGTTAAAGTCATCTACATGTTTCTGGACTTTGTTTTTTAGTATTATCCTATAGAAGAAGTATTGGCTGCTGAATATTTGCTTGAAGAATTCAGGCCTGATTTAATAGAGATGGTACTGGATAAATTGAGACCAGAAAATGTTCGGTAAGTTAAAGTGCAATAACTTGTATTTTAACCCAACCATTGTAAGAAAGCAAAGGAATTAATGGAAACACAAATTCTTAGGTGTTTCTTACAGCTCCAAAGTAAATGTCACTGAAAAAGAGCTAGCTGTTCTGTGTGTTAATGTCTCTTCAACGCTTATTTTCAACGGGGAGCAAATAAGTGCACGCAACTCTTCCTGTTCAGACAGAGGCGTCCTTTCAGTCTTTTCTATACAGGATGTCTTCCTCAGACTGAAATAGCTTTTAGGAGGATACTTGTTCCGAAAGCTTAACTGTTACTGAGAAAAAGCCTACTAATATTATCCTGTCTCACTATAAATCTTGGGACATTTTATATGGGATGCTCTAATACTCATAATTTGGAGCTAGATCTGGCAATCTGTTAAGAGGATGGCTTTTATCTTCTGTATATATTTTATTTTCCCTATAGAGAGCTGCAGAACTTTGTGCAGATTAGCAGACCCTCTGAAGAATACCAGTTTATGTGGGTAGAAATAGCTGTGTCTTTAGCTGCTAAAATCTCTCAGACTTCCAGAGTGTCCCTTTAATATGAGTGTGGCCATACTGCACACGTGCTTTCTTTGCAGAGTGAGTGTGTTGCAGTACAAATTTCAGGGCTTGGTAATTTATCAGACTAGATGTTGAAAGGAAAAGGGGAAGCCTCTCTGTCCTGTGCTATTGAGGATCTTCAGTTGTCACCCAAGCAGGGTAGAAAAGGGAGGCTGAAATAACTAATGTATGTGAATACTTGAAGGGAAAATAATGAGGGAAATAATGCTTTGCTGAGGTGATGATTTGCAAGTGAAAGAATCTGAAGGCTGTAGAGAAGAAAATGAGGATAGGTGAAAAAAGGAGTATTAATTGAGGAAGAAGAGGAGGGGCTGGGCAAATGGTTAACAAAGGGAGGAAGATCCTGGGACACGAGAGCTGACAAAGGACATCATGGGGGTAATTTAAGCAGGGATATTGGTAGCTGTGAGAAACTGGTATCTCAGTTAAGGATAGAGAGAGAGGTTGGCTACTGGAACTGCTGGGAACGGTTAAGTGCAGATTGGACAAAAAAAAAAAAAAAATGAGGGGAAGAGGAATTGGGATTAGTAGGCAGAATGGAGGTAAGAAAGCAAGTCTAGAAGAAAGGATTGTCAGGCTTAGAGAGGATATTCAACTGACTCCTGAATCATGGCAACAGGGCAAACAGAAGCAGCAACGAGAAGAGATCTGAGACAAGGAGCCTGAGAAAGGAAGGGAGGACAGCAACAGAACTGATGGGAGCAACCTTGGAGGAATTGAGCAGAAAAGCCTGTGCAGACTAAGTGCAGTATAGTCTACAAAGGGCAAAGAAACTAAAGTTTAACAAGTCTTGCCCTTTTTATAGAAATGTTCTAGAATTACATGATAGGATGCCAGTGCCATGTATTGTTCTGCCTGACCTTCAATATAGTTGGAAGGTGTGTAATGAAAGTAACAGGAGTCCGCAGAAAGAGAAAAGTAGAGATTCAAGGTTAAGACTGTTTAATGCTGCCCAAGGGAACTGAACTCCATCTTTGCTTTGTCACAAGCTTCCTGAAAGGCATCAGTCAAGCTCCTAAAACAAACTTTTCACAGCAAGCCAGTAATTACTCATTCCTTTTTATTTTCTTGAATATGCCTAAAATCTTAAGGCCTAACTAAAGGGATTACTGAGCACCTGAATCCACAAACAACCCAACAGGACTTTGCTTTTAATCTGTGAGGTACCATACAATGTGAAGAATTAAAAAAAAAAAAAAAAAAAAAGTCTTAAAATGAGCATCTAAAATGAATGGGTACTATATAACTTTGTGGATCTCTGTATGCCTTGCCTTCCTATCTATGAAAATAATGTCTATTAGGATATTTTAAAATATGAAATTAGTTCCCGTAACACTGAATGCTGTAGAAGGGACATTTTAGTAATTATGTTTATGAAAATGAATCTTCACTGTATTTGTTTGTATGACAAAAATCTGTCTTGTATATTCATTTAGCTTAAGATGCATGTTACTTTATTTTTGAAAGATGGTATATTTCAAATAATTATTGGATAAAGTAGGATAAAATTGGATTATGAACTGTATTTGCAAACGTCATGGGGTTCTGGTGTTTCTAGGAGTATACAAGTAATGATAAAATAACTGGAGCTGCCTATATCAGTGACAGTAGTTGCCATAGTAATTAATGCCCTTTAAGGAAGGGCCTATATCTTTCTGTGTGGGTGTGCATCTGTGTGTAATGTGTGTGGGATACTGCAACTGAAGCTCGAATATTTCAAGAGATCATATTTTGAACAAACAATACTTTAAAGAAAATGTCCAGGTCCTTATTGTATTAAATCCTTCTATTTTGAATGTATTTTCATGCCGATCTACTGCCCAGCCTCTTGGAAATCTGATAGAAGAGCTTACCTTTACCATAAAGACTGGTTTTAGTAATTACAAGAGAGAATATATAATTACTACTTCTCTGAAGAAAGCTTAACCAAATTCCACCTGATTTGAACTTTTGACTGGTTTTAAAATTGCTTACAAGCAATAGGTGAACAATTTTTTTTTATACCAATTTAGTAAACAAGCTACAGGTGCTTAATCAGATCTGATGTTTTATGGCTTCACATAGCTTTAAAATGTGACTCAACATTGCAAGTAAACAGTCAATATTATCTTAGGGAAGGATACCTTTTGTTTTGTAAATTGGGTCTTTGTGATTAGCCAGAGAACTTCCAAAGCATCTGCTTGCTTAAATTTTAAAAAATTGCAAGAGGAAAATTAATATATGTAAATACATTCAAAGGCTCTTTAAGCTTATCAGATACTGTTGGACGCTGCAGGCCACTCATCGGTTTTCTGTGTTACTCCTGTTGCTGGCTATGCCAGCCTTTTGACACGCCCTTCCAGTTGACAGTACTTCAGCATAAAATAGCCATAATTAACACTGTTCAGGAGTTACTAGTATGAGAAAATAAAGTGTAGAGAATACAGGAAGAAGGAGAAAATTCAGGTCTATAGAGTGTGGTCAGAAGCACAGGAATAATGCTAACAATTTTTAGAAGAATTCAGAATGTTATGTGATATGCTTTTTTCAAGTATGTAGTAAACAGCTGTTTCACAATGTTCTTTTATTTTAGTTACTATAATCCCATATTTGCACTTGCAGTTGGAGTTCTGTCTTCATCCTTGTCCTTGATTTAAAAAAAAAAAAATATAGGGGGAGGCAAGAAAAGATCAAGATGAGCAAGAATCTTATTAGAGAGAAAGGAAAGTGTAGTTCTAAAAAGATAGGCAACTTAGCTGTAACTGATTTGAAACTTTAGTAACCAAAGAAAAAAAAAATTACTATTATATGTGTCTTCTATTTATGGTAATTTTGTAGGGCTATATCAGTCATCTCGCATTTGACAAAGTAACTTGCTGGAGATGGGAATATTCTCTACACTTGGTAATTGTGGATTAATTTTATATTAAAAAATGATTTTTATTTCAAGATGGAACACATCTAGAGCAAATATCAACTGAAGATGGTATTTGAAGCAACTGGGAAGCATTGATCCTTCAGATAATGGAGATAGTTGTTTCATCTCAGCTTTTCAAATCCAGCCCGTTTTGAATGCAGTGTATGTGACTTTTCAAGTAGCAAAGTGTCGTACACTTAGACTGGAGAGGCACAGTGGTGGGGGTGTTTTGGAAACTAAATTTGATAGAACCTGTACAGGAAGGTCTCAAAGTTTTCATAACAGAAGAGAGATGATGGCATGGTGACTGAATCAAGAAAGCTTGTGATCAGAGAGGAATGGCCATCTAGTAGCTGCTGTGTGTTATGTGGATCTCCGTGTAAGCTCGGGCTTTAAACATCTTAGGTCTCACCCTGCGTTCTTCTAGCTTGTTGTTACTGTTGTTTCTTTTTGGATGCTGGAAGAAATACGTTGGGTTTAATCTTCAGGACTAACCACAATGTCTCTTCACTTTATCTGGCTTAAGAAATAGATTATAATGATTATGTAATTTTAAGCAAGTGAACAAAAAAGCTAAATATTGGGAGAAAAGGAGACTTTCAAAACAGGAATATACTTGGTTTTATAGTCTCATCAGTTTATTGTTAAAGAGATCATGTGTTCTTTTTATTGCAGAGATTTTAGTAGGGCTTAAAGATAGTAAATACAAGTAGGTTAGTTCTCTGAAGCTAAAATACCCACAGCTATGCCTACAGCTGTCTTGTTAAGGCTTAAATATAAATACATACAACCTAGAGAGCGATTAAATCCAGTTCTAACAGAGGAATTCAGCAAAGCACTGATATTCAAACGTGGATCTAAAGAGGTCTGCAGGAGGCCTATAATGATATAGCAGCAGGTATACTTTCAGTTTGAATGGCATATGGTCAGAGTAATGATAAATGTATTGCTTATTATGTGTAGACTAAAACCATGCTAGTGTTTGCTATTGCCATAGCAATTATGCATTCACATCTTCATTCTCTTCATGTTCAGACTATTTGTCTTCTCTAAAAACTGTAACTTATAAAGAGAAATCCAAAGCATCAAACCCAATTTAAGATTCTTAAGAGTCATGTTGCTTTTTCTTGCTTCTCTAAATGATACAATTTTTCAGTATAGACTCAAAAGTTACAGTTGCGTGTCTGTGTAGCTTGGTTATAATACTGCAAGCTGATTTTTTTTCTCAGATGTAAAAGTGTAAGTGGGAATTAAATGTTATTTTTCAGGGCATCAGGTGTTTAAAGATCTGAGCTAATTAAGACTTTCCTATTTTCATTGGTTGAAATAAAATAGTAACTTGTATATAGTACTATATTCTTTAGACACATTTTAAGCACTTATATTTTGAAATTAGAAGTAAATGAAATGAACTAGGAATTTTTTCATTTTTACTTAACTAAGATACATTGAAGTATAGTAAAATATAACAAGGGACATAATTTTATAGTATCTCTTATTTTAAATTGCTGTCAAGATAAAATATCTTTGGGGAAAAAAACCCTCAGTTAAATATTGCTAAAAGTGATTTCATGGTGTGTTACAAATATTTGAGAAAGCCCCTGTGGATTTGCATTTTTAATGGGCTCTCTTGAAAGAATGTTGAGATTATAGATGCTAATAAAAGTGTCCCCTTATGGTTTACTTGTTTTAATTACATCTGTGTCTGTCTGCATGTAGTAAATGATCAATCCAGTAGCTCGTTTTCTTCTTTTGTCTTTCTTGAGCCAATTGTATATACTAATAAAAAACTGAGGACGTATACATTTAAATATCTGTGTGTGTTCTGGTTATCCACCATTCACTGGTACGTATGCTCATCTTTACCTTTCTGTTCTCCATTTTTATGAAAGAATTAGTATGTGCCACATAATCCTAACTTTGCTTTTTTGTTTTTCCTTTTTTTTTTTTTTTCATATTTATGACTTGCATAAATTGTGTCTTGCAATGGTTTAGTTTCATTTATTTGAATTTTTCCTTTGTATCGTGGTTTTATTTATAATTTCCTTTTCATAACCCTATTGGAATTCATCTACACTAAGGACTTTTCTTGGCATATCTATATTGGCGTAGCAGCATTCACAGTTAGAGACTACTGTTCAATGTCTTTTCTAAAAGTTTAAAACTGTGTTTTTGAAAAGTATGGAAAAATATCCATAGTCACAGATGGCAGCAAGTATCCATATGTGCTTCTGTTTGACTGAACCATAACAGGAAGTTTTCATATTCTCCTCCCCCCTCCCACCCCCTCACACTACTTGTTGCATTTAGTGGCTTAATTTCCCTAAGAGAGAAACCTTTTTAAGATGTAAGTATCATTTTTACTTGTTCAAACTGCATTGGGTTTTGCCAGCCATCTGTGAAGATAAGGGAATTGACTTGGCATGTGTCACAATCTTAGCTGAAAAATGTAATTTTCCCATCCTTTCCAATACATTTTTTTTTCCCCCTCATCATCTGCGGAATAAATGCTCTTATTAAAATTTAAGAACCTAGTGACTCATCAGATTAAGTGACTAAAGAACATTTTCCCCTGGATAGTAAATGGACTTTTTTCCTCTCTTGATATCTGAAGTGCAGCACTGGTACTATCTTGGAAGAAAAATAAAATGAATGCCAAAAATGTTGATACAGAAATTTCTAAGGGCTGAAATTTCACAGATACTGAGCAAACAGTTACTTCAATGCAGTCAGTGATCTCATCCCTGATGATAAACATGTTACAAATATGGAATGTGTGTGTTTATTTTTTTTAATTGCACTGTATCTGAGCAAAGATTTTGAAATTCAGACTTTGCTCACTTATTTCCCCCTGCAAACCATTGTGTTTGTCGAGACTTAGTTTTATTGAACCCTAACAAATAGCTCATACTTCTCCGTAATGATTAGAATGCTGCACCCCAGCAACATCTCTCTGCATGTAGTTTCCCCTCTTACTCTGTTTTCTAATGAGATTTGTGTGGAAGTGGCTTTGAATAGCCTATATTGCCTCCCATCAGTTTTACTAATGTTTTTTGGGCAAGTTATGAATAAATCTAGGCTTTTGCAGTTTTTGTCTTAATCATGATACTTTATTCATTTGAATAAGATGCATATAACTTTTTTCATTGCTTTGACAATATTAATATTTTGACAAAAGAAAATTGACAATATTTTGACAATTAAATTAGTTCCTAAAAAAAGCAATTGTTCCTTTTTAAGTATAAATTCTCCCCCCCTCCCCCCCAATTTGCTTTGACATGTCTATTACTAATACCACAAATACCGTGGTCTGTCTATTATTTTTTCACTCATTAGAAGCTTGAGTTTTGTTATGTAAATCTGCAAGATAATAGTTGATAGTCTTTCCTGGAAGTACATTCATTTTAAAGCACACATTCTCTCCCCGAGTAACACTCTTCTGTGGTTCTGTTACTTGCAGCTTCATTTTAGATTTCAGGAGAGTGAAAACCAAGATAATGGTATCTAGTAAATATGTATCACTTTATAGAAATTGTGCTTGTTTTTGAAAAATGACCATAACTGAGGGCTACAACAGTTTGCATGTACAAGAATGTACATATAGAACTAAATTCATTCATGGTTTCAGCTGCTTACCATGTTCGTGAATGGCTTGCACTGGTTGAGTTTAAAAATGTTATAAGCAGGTCCTATTAAAGATTGCCCGACTGTCTGTCTCGCTTTTCCGGTGCATTTCAACACTGTCTTAAACCATGTGGATGTTCATAGTGCTATACAGCACAACACAGAAATGAAAAGCAAAAGTAACATGACATAATTGGCAACTTTTAAATGTATCATAATGCGTCTTTAATAACTGCATAGTATTGTATTGTTACCTGTGATGCTGCTTTTCCCTTCTTCTTTTCCTGTCCTGGTGTTCATTGCTGTTGGTGCTTGTTTCTTGGTTTAGATTGTAATTCTGAAGCAGATCAATTGCCTTTTGGTTTGTTTCATGTGGTTTGGGGAATGTTTCTGAGAGCTCAAAATGTAAGTAATCAATCCAGTAGTGGTTTGGGGTGTAGAGAGGGCAGAACTGCTTGGAGAATTGCAATGCTGATTTCCACAATTTCATTTTCTATACATTAAGCAGACAGAATTATTTTCAGCTCTTTAATTTTCATGTGTTCCTACGGCATATGTTTGGGTGCTTGGATTGTCACTACTGCTTGAGCATTGGTACATTGGAGAAGGGTCAAAGGAGGGAATGTTGAATAACAGACATCTGTGTATGCATAAAACACCTTTGTCCTGCTGCTCAGACCACAAGATTATTGGAATTTTATCAGGATCATCTTTTAGCTTAAGACTTCTCTGTGGTGTTGGTTGGTGGTTTGTTTTTTGGGTTTTTTGTTTAGGTTTTTTTTGTTTTGGTTTTGGTGGTGGTTGGTTGGTTGGTTTGTTTGTTTTAATTTAATGGCCAGAAAGGCCTGGTACGTTGCTCAGAAATTCTAATAGACTGTTTTTTATAGTCTCTTAGCAACTTCATCTGTACATGGTAGAGCTTTTGCTCGCCAGCTGTCCCAAGTTAAAATGCAAAACATAATAGAATATTCCTATGTCTCATTTTAACATAAAGAACAGTCTCTCTAATAGATTCCACCCTGTTGACCGAGCTAGTGTTTGCTGTGTTGCAAGAACATCTATTCTCTAGGATTAAAGTTCTTTGGTGAATATTTATTTAGTTTTGTTCTTTTTGTATAAAAAGCAAAATAGATACAACATACAAATAGATATGAAACCATTCTATATGAAGTCACAATAAAAATGTTAACCATTTCTATTGCCATTTCCAATGAGAGATGAAATATGTATCTCTTAAAGATGAATATTCTCATTCTAGTTTGGATATTGCGTAACTTTTTGCAGAAGAGCAGGGGTTCTTTTGTGCACATCTACGTGTGTGTATGTTCATGCTAATCATGTGGTTCTTTCAAAGGTGGGGAGTAAAACTTTCCCTCTTCCTCAACCCAGAGAAAATCTGCATCCCTGAAACAAAAGATTTGATTGCCCCTCTTTAGTGTGTATGATTTAAAATGCTGTCTCACAATTAATCTGTGGTCAGTCCTGCTTCAATTTTTTAACCTATTGTTAGAGAATATGTCTTTACAATCCCATGACTCTGAGATGTACTTCTCGTTTATTTAAATGTATGTAATGCTAGCTATTTACCCCATTGTTCTCCTGCTACTCAAACTGCAAAGCACAGATTAAATTATTAACAATGAGGATCTAGAACTGAATACAACAGAATCTGTTGTTCTTCAACCTTCTTGAGTCATTTAGTCGCTTATGTGTAAACGTGCGATGAAGGAGGGACGAGGACAGAGGCATTTACAGTATAAATAGTCCACATATTGAAACTTTTCAGTATATTGCAAAATTAATCCCAAGGGTATTTTCCAATAACATATTTGTAAAGTAAAATACTATCATTTGAGGCACATCCATAAGCCTATTTTGATCTATGCACCACTTTATATATGCATATTAGAAATACACAACAGAATGTTCCTGGCCTGCAGATACTGTGATTAAAAAAAGAACACTTATATTGCATATATTTTGATGTTTTAATGTGCGTTTTAGCCATCTGCTCAAAAACTTGTCAGAGTTTGTTACTGTGCTATTCAGCATCCAGGGATCGTTAAATATATGTGGGAGGTAATTGTGCTACCTTTTTTGACCATTTCAGAATTCTTGTAAACATCTATTCTTCAAGCTAGCTACTTACTTCTGTTGAATATTCTCGTGTTGTACATTGTTAAAAAGAATTGAAGGAGTTTTCTTGATACCTGTTATGAAGACTACTGGAAAAATCCTGATAAGCTTGTCATTTTCTTCATTCTGGATTTCCTCTTACTTAGGTGTATTCTTTAGTTCAAGGAGTGTCTGGACGATGTAATTAGTCATATGGTTTAGTTTTAGGTAGCCCTGCGAGAAGCAGTGAGTTGGACTTGGTTATCCTTATGGGTCCCTTCCAACTTGAGATAATCTGTGATTCCATGGTTTAGGTTTCTAATTGAATATAATTCTGTTGTATTGACTGTAAAATACATTAATTTCCCTGCCTTTCTTCCCTTTCCTTCAAAACAACCCAAACTAAACCAAAAAGGGGAAAAAAGGGTAGCAATCTGAAATGCAAACATGACAATGATACAAAATCAGGAAACTCTCTTCCTATCAGATAATGAACATGAGAGTGAAACTGCAGTAACATAATCTAAAATGCTAAGTCTGGAATAAATTTTCTGTAGTCAGTATTTTGACTTGCCTGAGTTTGATGATAAGCAGTATGAAAAATGCTACAGTCACTTCATAGAAGATCTCAAGGAGTGCTTTCTGTGTATTCTGGAACAAGGACAAAGCCTAAAAAATAGAAATTGCATGCAACAGTAATTGTGTGAAACTCTAGGTTGTAACACTTCAGACAAACAGTGAAATTAAATTACGCTGATAACCTGATGTCATGGTTAACCTTAGTGCGTAGTTCAGTATATGTATACTTGCTATGCAAGTGTACTCTAGTTGCCCAGGGCCCATTTCCAGAAATAAATGCATTCTAGTGGTAGAACAAAAACAGTGCTCTGAATAATTTCTGAGAGTCTTTTCTCAGACACATTCATGCCAAAGTGCTTTGTCTCTTTGTTTTCAGAGTTGCAATAGTTTCCAAGTCTTTTGAAGGAAAAACTGATCGAACAGAAGACTGGTATGGAACACAGTACAAGCAAGAAGCCATTTCTGATGAAGTTATTAAGGCATGTTAAAACTTTTAATATATTCTAATATCTGCAAGTGAAAGACAGTAAATGTTTTGTCCAATTTTCCATTTAGTTGAAGGGAAAACTTAAATCTGCTGCTCTACATAGCATGAAAATTGTACAAATGACTCTGTTTAATATTATGATAAGTAAGGATTTTATGTTAAGTCTTCAGATTTGAAATATTTATTACATAGGACAGATACGTTTTAATGGCTTTAAACCATGGTAAGTGTGGGGAATGTTACACCATTTTTGCTATAAAAGATCCATAATATGCAGTGGCTACTTAAAAATGCAAGCATTAACTTTTCAGAACTTAAAAGTCTCTAAGTGTTAATAAACTAATCCGTTCTTAAGAAAGGAATTGTTTTACAACTTCTGTGTGTAGCAGTGTTTCTGAAATTGATTTTTGCAAGCTAGAAAATTATTACATTTTGCAAATCAACTAGCTTCTAAAAGTCAAAACTCCAATAACAAAGGTGGGCAAATTCTTACTGAATCTGGTTACTTACTGATTTATTCTTTTAAGAAGAGATGGACGTAAAATACACCCTAGAGTGATATTGGACCTGCTGAGCATTGTCTGAACACATGGGAACACTTCACTACCTTTAGCTTATCCCTACCTGTGTTCTTGATTAGAATTCTTGCTTATGTATCTTTTTTAACATCTTCATTCAGAGTTCACAGTAGCAGAAAAGATGAGATGTAGAACCACCTTCCACTCTACTGTAAATTTTTCAAAATTCTTTTCTATCTCTTGTCTTTCCCCCTAAGAGCACTTCATCCTGCTGATAGACTACTCCAACTTGATCCCTGTTATCTTAATAGTATTTACACATAAGCTAGTGGAACACATTTTAAAATCTTTTGTTACAGCATAAAATAAGTAAGTATATATCCATTAATGAAACAGAAATTCTACTTAGCCTCACCTCATTGTGTTTCCTATTTATCTAGAAATGGCAAAATGCTGACTTGAATGGGAAATTCAAGCTTCCAATGAAGAACGAATTCATTCCTACTAACTTTGAGATTTTGCCATTGGAAAAAGATGCAACACAGTACCCGGCCCTTGTCAAGGTAAGCCACCTGTATTTGTTCTGTTTGCTAGCTAGCCACTGGGGAAGTTGGCCATTAATTCCTATGTGTTTTTAAAATACAGATCATGTCATATATTCCAAAGTATAATAAACAAAAAAGTATAAAACTTAAAGGTATCGCTAGAAAGACAGTAGAAACATAATTCTTGCTAAATTCGAGATTATGACTATTTGGGTTCCTACAAAAATGAATCTCCAAACAGCTTGAACTCTCTTTGTCCTTTTGAAAGTATGTTAACAATTGATAGAAATAATATTAAAACTCTTGATTCAGCAGAAGGGTGACTGCCACTCTTACATTTTTTTTGAGCAGTGTTCAGTAATTTGAGGGTGTAGACAAGGCTGTTCTTTTGTAACTGTGTATGAAGAAAGCTTGTGATTGCATGGGAAAAAAGAGATGTAAATACGTAAACAAACATCACTCTCCAGTCTCCTGGAAGCATCATTTAATGATTTCAAGATGCTTAGCAAATGTCAGTTTTTCTGAGTACCTAAAATTTGCTATAAATTACTTCTCACTACTAACATGTAGTTGTCTCTGCTAATGCTTACCTCTATTCTAGGCTTACTTGGAGGAATACTGCAATTATGTTGTGCTTCAGCTTGAATACTCAATTCAGGAATACTTTTTGCACAATAGATTAATATAAGTCTACTTTAGTGCAAAGACAGCCTTCAGGAAAACGTATTTGTTCTGCACAGGGCATTTTAGGTATATATTTGAAGCAGTATTATTAACAGAGGAGGTCTTTGAGCATAGGTTTATTTATGTTCATCCTGAACTGAAACCCTAAGCCTCAGCAGAGACAAATACTAGAGCTCTAGTAAGTAACACTAATTGGCTTGCTACAGAAACTTGATGGTCCTTCAGCGTCTCTTTGCTTTAAGGCATCATTGCTTTAGAAATGTATTTGGTTTTAGTTTTTCCTTTCCCTTTAAAATATGTTTTCTGAGGGAAAATGTGATGAAACAGACATTATCCATTTTGCCTGCATCTCTCTTATTTTCTCCCCAGCTGCATGTCTGTGCCATTTTCCTTTTGTGGGCCTTGGCTTTTGTCTGACCCCACAGCAAAACATTGCAAGATCTAAAAAATTATCTAGATCTAAAATCTAAATAATGTCAGCAGACATTAAAAAAAAAAAAAAAAAGCAGCAATTTTTCTGCTGTTTTATATGCCTAACAGTGCTTACTATGGACTGGACAAGTGTTGTGGAGAAAGCGAGGGATGGGAACAAAAGTGCAGGAAGAGGATGGTCATGTTCACTGGCAGCATGTCACTAGGTCACCTCTGTTGGAATGGCACATCTTGCCATCTATTGTGTAGAGGAAGGTGTGCTGTAAGAGGTGAGACTTCCTTCTATTATGCAAAAAGGAGAAGGAAAATACCATGCCAAATCTCTGAGAGGCCATGAACATCTGCTCAAAGATATGAGAAAGAAAACCAATTTTACATTTAAAAGTTCTCCCTTACTATGTATAGCAATTTAAAGAAAAGATGTTGGGAGGATAAAGTTAAGTAGAGTTTGAACAGAGAGAGAGAATCTGTTTCATATCTTTTGTGGCAGGAATAGCAATAGGGGACGTTGTTTAGATTCTTTCCTGTACTGGGAGATTATTCTAAAAAATTTAGGTGACAGGTATTTTAACTAATTTCCAACTAGTTTTACTACTTTTTCTAAATGTATATGTGTTTTTTGTTACAAATGTTACTTAAAACAACATATGATACATTAGTATTTCTTACTAAAAGCATTAAACACAAAATATTTTTAGTCTAAAACATGTAACTACATGCTGCTGTAGTGCTGTTCCCATAATGGCACATCTTTTAAAGCCAGCATTAGCAGGGAATTGTGTGAAGCTAACTTTATATTTGTCT
>KL286880.1:0-34093 GCA_000699545.1 Podiceps cristatus | reverse complement strand
TGCTCTAGAAAAGTAGTTTCCATTTTGATCATAAGCTCATTCACAATGCTGCAGCCATTTAACTGCATGTTAAGGTGACATATGGTAAGAAGAGGGTCTCAATCAGGATAGATGAATGTGAACAGAAATATAGCAAAAATATGAATTTAAGGGGTCAATACTAAACTGAGATTTGAAGTAATAGAGACTTTTTTTTAGATAGTGTAATATATAACAGTTAAAAGTTAGTGACTTTACAAAACCTCTTTTCTTGACACAGGACACTGCTATGAGCAAACTATGGTTCAAGCAAGATGACAAATTTTTTTTGCCAAAAGCTTGTCTCAACTTTGAGTTTTTCAGGTATGCAATGTTAAGTATATCACACAAATTGCTCTCCAGAAGTTTCTTATTTGTTGGGAATCTGCATTTATGTGGCAAAAACTTTCTTGCATGTATTGAGCCTTTAAAATGTTTGTCTTTATTTGGGAATATGCAATAAGTTACAGATATCAGGAAAGGCTCATGTTGAGTAGCAAGCAGTTTGAGGTGCTCCATCTATATTAACAGGAAAATTTTATCTAAAAATACTTCTAAAACAAATTTTCTTCTGTGTTTTATTTGCTATACCTGAAATATGCCTGCTAATAACACCTACTACATATTGCAATATACCTCTTTAAAATGGGTATTTGTTTTAATTAATGACTAAATCTTAACTATTTTAAGATAGTGTTTTCTTTATAAAATGTTATTTTGATAATGAGTTTAGGTTCAAATTCTGTTTTAATTTGCATAATCCAAGCCAGTATAAAATTCTAAATGCTTAAAATTGTGGGATTTTACTTAGCTGACACCAACAACTGATTTTTTTTCTTTAGAAGAACACCGTCTGTATTATCAATGAATGTCTGATTCTCACCTCAAGATGCACGATAAAGTGTTGTAATGTTAATTCTGGTCTTGCATTATTTTCGTCACAGGATTTTTTTTTTTTTTTTTTTAAGTGAGCATGACAATGATGTACCTTCTTAGTGTTCCTTTCAAGTAATAATTTCTAACTTTTGAATTAAAAAAAATTATTTCTGTCTCAAGTGCAGCTATTTCTGTGCTGGACTACTGAAAGTGGACATAATTTCAGGAACTCTCCTCCTTTGGCATAATTAAATGATTCGGTGATATTGCTGGAAAGGATATTATATGGGTTCTGATAGATACTCATAGATGCACTGTTGAGTCCTTGTTTTGAGTGACCACTTGAAATTTTTCTTGGCAGAATTTTAGATAGAGGTTTTTTTCAGAGTGTCGGATCTTGGTATTGGTGTTGGTATTAATTGGGAAAAATAGGTTGCCTGGACATGTCCTGTTTCTTTTCACTTTTTGAAACCACAGGGCAAACATTACAACTGCTTCAACTTTGATGTGTCAGGAAATGGAAGATGAAAATGGTAACTGCCTGTCTTTTATTCGGAGAACAAGAATTGCAATACTTTGCCACCTTTGTTCATACCTGGTGGCTTTCCATTGTACTGTCTTTGGTCAAAATCCAAAATAGGATTTTGTTGATGGAGACTGAGTTTATGTTATGCAGTTGTGTTTGTTTTTTTAAAATCAGTTCTAAATGAACTGTGAAGTATTCAATCTCTATACCAGTTTGTGAATGATTAAAAGATAATAATTTTATGTAGAGCACACAAAGGTATAAGTATTGGCACATATGCACAATATCTTACAATCATAGAATGATTTGGGTTGGAAGGGACCATTAAAGGTCTTCTAGTCTAGCCCTACTGCAATGATCAGGGACATCTTCCCTAGATATGTGGTGATAGTCTTTTCTAGTTAGATTTGTACTTTCATCTCAGTGAGCTCTTTTGAAAAGCCAGGAGTACTTGGGCTTTGCTGACTAATGGAATGGAATGATTTGCCACTTTCTGCCTAGGAATGGTTACAGGTGGAAAGCTGGCTTTGTTCTTAGGACTGCGGCCATGGGTTCTTTCCTTTTCTTTAAAAATAAGATAGTAATTGTATATGAACGGATGTGAGGAGATTGTGACAATAGTGTGTATATCATCTCCAAAGGTGACAGGTAAGCAGGTTTGTCTGATTTTGATACTTAAGAAGGATTCTTTGTGAATCTCTGTCTTTTGAGACTGATCATGCTGATGCTCATTGGAGGAAATAGTGAAGTGTATATTCATGGTGAAGTGTTTATTCAAGAGACGTGATGAAATTACCCATAGGTGTTGTGTCCAAGTGAATTGGTGAATACAGCCATCTTAATATCATGGGTTTCCATAAAAGGTTTTAGCCTCAGTTCTAGATCAGAATATGATGGCTATGCTGCCTTGTAGCAGATTACAAGAATTTGTTCACACTATAGACTGCTTCAGTAAGGTTGAAAAAACGAGGAGGATTTCTTCTGCCTGCAGCATCATCACTAATCACTGGAAGGATTCCCTACCCAGGTGTTACAGCAGCAACTGCTGTGTAGATGAATTAAGAGGAAGTTGATGAGGGTGGTTTCTCCCTCAAATAAACAAATCCAGTATGAAAAGTCTGAGTATACAAACCTCTTGAAGTCGCCTTGTTCCAAAACTGAAAATCCTTACATGGCGCAAGACTTGCATTAAAAAAATACCACAGCAAAAACCTCTGACATGGGACTTACCATCCAGCCTAAAGGATGATGATAAGCTTTTGCTTTTGTATGAGTTATGACTTTAGAACTGAAAAAGTATCCTTTTTTTAAAGGAAGCAAAATAACAATGTAATGTGCTGCTGTTTTGAAAACTTTCTAAAGGTAGTTATAAACTGTGCACTTCTAGAGTGCATTTTCCCAAAGCTTAGAGAGATTATATTAAAAACACAATGCTAATTATTTTTAAATGGGTACTTGCTACCTTCCAATTTAAGAAATATTTCAAGCAACGTGAGTTGCTCATAAGGTAACCTAGTATCATCACTTCAGTGTTGATTCCAGCTATGTCACTTACATCTCTGTTTGAAAGGGGAAAAAAATAGACTTTAAGGTTTTTCAAATACACTGTCAGTGATGGAGTTCTGCTTCCTCAACAACAACAACAACAACAACAAAAGATAAACTGGAAATAAGCATTTATTTACAGTTGTCAGTAATAGAAGGTAACTCCCAAAACAGTGTTATAATAATTATTGGGGTTTTTTTCACTTGAGGATTAATGGTTTAGTAGTCTTCCTTCTTTTCAAAACTCCCTGTTGGCCTTTGCCAGCTAAATGAGTATATAGAAGTTATAACTAATACGGAGATAGTAATCACTCAAACTGATTAAGTCTATATTCTAGTATCAAAATGGAAACTAATTTAATGAGTTTGGAGGAAGATTTAAGATAACATAGGATTGACCTACATCTTGCTTTGAATTCAGTCTTAATTAAAAAATTCAATATTAATTGGATTTGCATCATTGGGCATATTGAAATCGCTCAGGTTTGGGAAATTCTCGTTGTAGGGAGAAATGCAAACAGCAGAGTCCAGTTTTTTTTTACTGACCTGTTTGCTTAAATTACACAAGCCCAAACCCAGAATAATTAATCCAGCAGTAGTAAAAAGGCATATCCTAGGCTAAGATTTCAGACTGTAGCAAGCTCTGCTTCTCAAATAGTTTGGGGGGTTTATTGGGTTTTGTTTGTTTGGGGGGTTTTGGTGTTTTGTTTTGTTTGGTTGTGGTTGATTAGTTCATTCGTTGGTTTTTTTTAATCTCTTCCCATGCTTCTTTTCCTTAATCTAAATGGAAGAAGTCAAGGCCTTATTAAAAACTACTAGGAACCTTCTTAAAAATACCTTTGCAATGTATTTTAAAGTTACCAGCATGTGTGTTGTGGCAAAGTTATCTTTGTTTTACTACATTAATGTTGGTATACACTATGAAATACCACGCTATATAGGCATATACTTATATAATAGCATGTTTCTGAATATGACCATTAGTGGCTGCTTAAGGAAAATAAAGGCAAATGGTATGGTTTTGTGTTGTAAGCTATATCCCGACAGCAAATTGTTTTAGATACTGCAGGTTATTTCTGCAGAATTGATAATGAATTTACATGCAGTTTAGAAGCTTTAGAAATAAATATTCAATCATAGTACAAATAAATTTTCTTGACTTTGCAAATCTTTAAAATACAGGTATTTATTAGCACAGTTGAAACATGGCTTGAGTCTTTGAGATGTATTTCTTTTTTTTCAGAACTTTGTGACAGTATTGTATGCAGTCAGATGCTTCTAATATAACAGTTGAGGTTGTGTAGTTATTGCCATTAAAAAGATAACACAAAAAAAATCACGGTGGTATGAAAATAGATGTGCCAAACTTCTTTCCTGGGCTGAATTTAATGTATTTTTCATACCATAAATTGCTAATGTCTTGATTTTTGTAATGAAAACTACTTTATCTGATAAAGTAGAAGTTATTAAATTAATGTTCAGTATGTGAGCTTTCATTTCAGCCTTTTTAATTACATTGTTTATTCAGGGTGTATTTTGTTTATTTTACTCCTGATGAATTCTGGCTGCGCAGTGAAATAAATATAACATGTCTTGATTTATAAGCACAATTAAAAGAATATCCCTGGCATCTTTAATATATTTAAGCATCACTCAAACCATAAGCAAGCTAAATAATTATTTTCAGGTATGTTCATATTTGGCTTCGAAATAGGAATCCTTCGTAATGGGATCCATCAGCATACTCGCAGTAAATGTTGCTTCCTTCAGATCAAACTTAAAAGGCCAAAAGAAAGTGAGAAATAGTTTTAAACTGCATATTTTACTTTCAACATTTTCTTCCAGCCCATTTGCTTACGTGGATCCCTTGCATTGTAACATGGCCTATTTGTACCTTGAACTACTCAAAGACTCCCTCAACGAGTATGCATATGCAGCAGAACTAGCTGGCTTGAACTATGATCTCCAAAATACCATCTATGGGATGTATGTAAGTACCCAAATCAAGGAAGACTTTAGAGCCTCAAAACTACTTCCACTCATCAACATTTTTATATTGATTTGATGGAAGGACTTTTATTTAAAAAATAGGTCTAAGGCTGTTACTCCTTTTGATCTTGGTTATTAACCATTCTTTCTTTAATTTGAATTTTAAGTTGAATTTTGTTCAAAGTCTTCAACAGTCTTTCCATTCACATTAAGAAAATTTTCTTCTTTATTTTTATATCATTCATTAAATTAATTAGTTGTAAGATTTGTTCCTCCGTCTAAAAAAATGAAAAAAAAAAAAAAAAAAGAAAAAAAGAAAAAAGCAACCCTAATCCAAGCTTACATATTTATTTCAGTTTCTCAAATATCTACTAAAAACTTTCTGACTGATGGGGTAGAAGACCCCCTTTTCACGCTATTAAATAAGTGATACACTTCAGCTTTCCTGTTCAAGAACTACTGATCATGAGGCTGCATATACATACTCTTCAGTCATGTTTCTTCATCCATTACTTTGTCACTCCTTGAGGTATCAAAGCATTTCTTTTGTTTTTCTTTTTGTTAGTCGCTACATTTATGCTGATCCTCTCCATTGCAACATGACATACCTGTTTATCAGGTTATTGAAGGATGATTTAAAAGAGTATACATATGCAGCACGCCTCTCAGGTTTGATCTATGGCATTGCATCAGGAATGAATGCAATACTTGTAAGTAAGAAAAAAACGCAGGAGGAAATGAAACAGCTTGGGAGTTGTTGAGCTTGGAGAAAACATTTGACTTCTGAATTTCTAAATGAGATGGTTAATGGTTTTTTCCTTGCATATATCTCATAAATTAAAGGCAAAGCAAAACAGTGTATTTTAATCAGTACTGAGTGACCTGTTTAAGATTGCAGTGTCTTGTGAACATGTGTGAAGTGCAATTGTTGCATTCTAGTTCACGTTTTCACTTGCTTGCATGGTAATCTTGAAAGTACTGTTGCTGGTTCCTACATAAAAAGATTAACTTTTCTGTTGAATGAATCTCAGCTTTACAGATTTTGTTATAATTGTCTAATTCTGCTGTAGTGAGCTGTGGAAATGGATTGTGCATGTGTTCATTAGAATGCAATGATGGATCTTTATGGCTTTTCCTTAGTGTTTGGTTTTAATGTGTGTTTTACAATATGTTTTAAAGTGCTGACTATACTTGATAAATACTTACATTATGATAAATGTTTATGTCTTATTTAGCTTATCCTGTGAGATTTATGATAGATTTTACTAGTCTCTCTTGAAGTTCTGTTAAAAGCTTTTATTAACCATCATTTTATACCAAAATGCATTTTTGAAATTTGCTGTAGATGATTATTTCCAAAGCATCTTAGTAAAAGAATATATTGTATATTGTTTCTACATTTTCTACATGAAAGAGAGTGCTGCAATTCCTTTTTTTCATCCAACACAACTTATTTCCTGGTAACATTCACTTAACTTACTGCCAACATGGTTATCTATTCTCAGTTGCAAAGCTTGCTGACGTTTCCATGGTCAGAGTTAATTCCTCAAAAAAAAAGGATGTGTGCGTGTAATTTTCATCATTTTTAGTCACAGTTTAGAAGGTTGGAATTACTTTAAACGTTCCGTTTTCTGTAGAGTCTTTATATTTTTCTACTGTAAAGATTCTATTTTCTCATGTTACAATCAGTTTATTCCATTTTGATATCTGGGAACTTCTAATGTTTTCTATATTGTGAGAAGTTTTATGGTCAATAGGTGTAACTGTACAATATTGATACTTTAAGCAGGGACAGATGCTACACTGAAAACAATTACTTACGGTGATTGAACAGTTTGGGTTCTTATGCTAATTTAGGATATCAGCCTTTGTCATACATCCATTTATGATAGCTTTTTCTTCAAATTCATGGTTCAGGTATATTTTAGCAACTATAGAAGAAAAAATTCTTCTTACCGGAAAGTGGGAATGCACCTGTATTTTGGGTTGTGTCCTAAAATTTAGTTTTACCTTTAATAATCAAACTGCACAAATCCAATTAAATTCTTGTTTCTGGATACCAAATTTCGAGGGGTTGTTTCCCCCCTCAAAAAAGCCTTCTAATGCCTTTCTTCACTAGACAAACTTTCTGTAGCTTAATGCAGTCATATAGTCATTTTTAAGTTTCTGTGTTGTTTGTTTTAATGACCAAGTTTTTCATGTATACTTTCAAAAAAATGTATATGATCAGATCAATATCTCATTACCATTGTAGACTAACTACCTTGGTGTTTCAGCCTGGTTATAAATTGTGCTGCTGTTGACAGTACCCATTTTCTTGTAGTGCTGCTTAATTCCTCTTCTGTAAAATATTTTTTTGAGCAGCCAAATAAACATGAAACAAGGTTAGAAGTAAATTGGAGAGAATATTTAAGAAGGCTATGAATCTAGATTTCATTACTAAAATGAGAAGCCTAGAATAAAACCATTTCTGTACTCCAAATGTACAGTTTCCTGACTGGACTCAATACTTGTAATCATTAAAAATCTGTATTCTGAATACAATTTGCTTACATCAACATGAAATTACATTAATTCTCTGCATTCATAACTCCTGGACAAATACACAATATTTTATTTGCCAGTTATCTTTTGATGGTTAAAGGAATTTTATTTCAGAATAAGTTAGTAATGAATGATGCTGAATCTAGCATAAGTGTTCAAAAGCGTATTGTTCATTGAATTATACTAGACTTGGTAATTGTTCTTTTATCTTCCACATTAAAAGCAAATTATGCACTTTTTCCATAGCTTTCTGTAAAAGGTTACAATGACAAGCAACATATCTTGCTCAAGAAGATCATTGAGAAAATGGCTACTTTTGAGATTGACGAAAAAAGATTTGAAATCATCAAGGAAGCGGTAAGCTCCTTGAGAAATTTACGTTTTGGAGTAATTTAAAATGGAATGCATTCACTTGAAATGAAATCTGAAGGCTGATTATCCATGAAAATAAAGAGTGAAATTCTGTCTCACTGGGACTGTGGAAAATGTGGGTTTGGGGAGAGGATTTTTTTGTCTTTTTTATGGCCATGAGTTCCCTGGAGTGTTTATATTGTGTTATTCGGTTAAAGAAGATTCCAGGGCCAGTTATTTTTCAGTCGGTCTGTCTTACAATTCATCAAGGGATTGTAACTTGATTTGATAAAAGTAGAAATCTAAGGGCAGGGAATCTTAACTTTATATCCTGGGCTGAGATCCTTTGGTGCAAAAGTAACCAGCTAGTTAAGTACATGCTGACTTCTGGAAGTCTGACTTACTAAATTTAGTGATGGATCTATGTATACGGAATATAAATCAGATTTTTTTGTTGTTGTTTCTGAAGTAAATCTATGAACAGTGATTACATTTGCTAAGCCAAACAAGATATGTAATTGTTCTTCAGGTGCTTGCAATGATCTTAATTTAATCTTCTGCTACTGGTGATTTTTGAACAGGTGACTGACCTAGACAGACACCAGGGCCATCTTTAGTTCATTACTGTTTAGTAGGCAATTCTAAGCAGGTAGACATCAAACATGAGGTAGATTTATTCTAAAAACACTTCAGGGCTCTGTGTACCTAAGATACATTCATTGTCTGGAAAGTTTTAACAGGATGTGACAAATGTCAAGGTTAAAAAATGCAGCCCACAGATCTGTGAATGATCTGTTTTGGATGATTTTCTTTTAGTTTAAGATGTTTCCCTGATTGTCTTTACAGTTCCTTTGAACTTTGTCTCTATGCATGTTCTGTCCTTTTACAGATTTTTGCTACATAGGCCTTTTGTCTGTGTAAAATAAGGACAAAATACAAAAAAGTCAAATCAGATGGGGAGATGCCAGTTTTACTCCTCATGTCTATACCTAACAGATAAAGGAGAGACCAGCTTCTGGCTTCTGTTTGAAACAGATAGAAGAATGCTTCCTCAGCAACTTTATGCTTGCTGTTTCTTACTCATATGCCCTGAAATCAGTTACTTTTCTCCTGTACTGGATATGATCCCAGTTTGCCAAAACTATTAGTTTACACTTTCTGGTTCCTCTTGTAGAGGAAAAAAGTTTTTGCTTATTTTGTAAAGGTGTGGCTGGACAAGAGAGGCGTTTCTTTGGAGAAGCTCACTGATTCTTCTCTCATGCCTCCTTTATCCTGGCAAAGAATTTCCTGGATGCTCCTGTGTTTTTCTAACCAAGTCAGCCCAGGGAAGCAACTGGGAGAAAAATACATTTTCTGTTAGCGATATTCCCCCACGCCACCCTTGTACAGTCACCATAGAATGTGTATTTCCTGGGTATGGAGCGACTTGATCTAAATACTTGTTTAGGTCTAATGGCAATAATTTAATTTCCAGTCATTAATTAAGTTTGATTTTATGCTCATTTCAACTATCTTAATGGTTACTGCTTAATTCATAGGCTTGGAAGCCCACATTATTATTAAAGTATTGAACACATTTTTTTTAGGTCTAACAAGCGAGAGAATGTTTTTGACATTTGAAATGTATCTTTTTGATGGTACACAAAGTTGAGAGTACAAGGTTAATATTTTATGTTTAGAAATAGATTTCTATAATTTGAACTCAATTATTTTGTTCTAGTACATGAGATCGCTTAACAACTTCAGGGCTGAACAGCCTCACCAGCATGCAATGTATTATCTTCGACTCCTGATGACAGAAGTTGCTTGGACCAAAGATGAATTAAAAGAAGCTCTAGATGGTAACGTTCTGCTAGTTTTTAAACTTTATTTCTATTTTTTCTTATGGAAAATGTCTTGCTACTAAACTAATGAAGGTACCTATTTTGAACTCTGCCCATTATTCAAGTAAAGCCCCTACAGTGCCAGAACTGAGCTGATGCTGGTGGATATCGATGTCTTTGCACTTGTCCTCCACTTTCTAGAAAGTATAGTATATTGGGCAAAAAGCCTCAAATGGCAAAGCTTGCAGGCAAAAGTTCAGGCAAAAATTTGAATGGCTTTGTGTGCATGAGCCTGGATATAGTGAATTCAGTGCTTAACCAACACTGCTAAAATCATTTGGCTCTAGTTGACATCTTGCAGACACATTGGAGTGTATCTCCATTGTACATCCGAATGTGCATACTATTTTGTTTTTTCCATTATCAGGGGATCCTAACTCCCATTTCTGTAGACAATAAAGAAAATAGATACAATTTCTGTAAATAATATTGGCAATAAAGAATAAAGAATATCATGGCTCTTAACAAAAAGCAGGCGCCCTGCTGTATGTGGAAAAAGAAGAAATTTAAAAGATTTAATTGATTTTTAGTAGTAGGTGAAGAACTCTTCCCTACCTGTATCTTACTGTGTTACATCAAAATGCTGTTACAGGGGCAGTTTGCAAAATATCTTGTAATATCTTCTTGTGATATTTTTCAAGAAGAATATATGACTTTTGTATTTATATGAGGGGGTGGATATATTTATATGTTTTTATTTGAGGGGATGGATTCAGAATACATATCTATAGTTGTCAAAGACTGACACATACAATACTGTTTGAAGTTGTGATGCTGACAACTGCTTCATTAAGATAGACTCTATCTACAGATGGCCTGAGGCAGCTGCACAGGGGTGTGTGTTTTTTCTGCAGAATTGCTCCAGGATAGAAATATAAATACTTAGTTGTATAGTTTCTTGAATGCTTGCAGGTATCTTTGCAATTAGCAGTAGTGCCAGTGCTGCCTATGAAGTCAATGACAAAACTAACACTGATTTTCATGGCAGTGGCTTGAGCTGTATGTAGGTCATTCCTTTTTTAATGACTACTGAATTTTGGAAAAGAAAAAAAAAAAAAATTTCTGTTCTGTGTGTAAGTTGTCTTTATAAGATTAATGCTACTGTATTCAGCATAAGAATAGCTAAAAATGGAATGGTGGAAAGGAATGCTGTCTACTTAGCTTTGCTGGAAACCTACTTGAAATACAGGGAGTTTATGTGTGATCTTTTTTCTCTTTTCCTCTCTCACACTCAATGTGACCCTAATCTTTTGCACTATGAATAAGCAATTCTAGAGGCAAAAATTAAGATTAGGATTTTACAGCAATAAAAAGTTGATTTGGAACCAGGGAAAAATGTGGAAATGAATTTTTTACTAGTGGTTAATTATCTCTTTTGAGAGACAGATAAAGACTGATAAGCACGCAATTGGTTTTTCTAATGCAAACTACAAATCTATTAGATATGTGTGTATCCCCCACTGAATAACTGAGTTGACCTTATAATCTTGATTGCATTTGTTTTTTTAAAAACTTTTGTGAAATTCGCAAGTATGGTTTTTATTCTAGTTGAGAAAATGACAAATGAGAAATTAATAGATTGGATTATATATAGTATGGGCATTCTTGTAGTGTCAGGGAGTTAAGACTAGAGGTGTTGACTTTGGGATAAACACCCGTCTATTCAACCATCTTTCCTCTCTTACTCCATTGATTCTATATGTTAAACTATTCTTTGCATTATATATGAAAATTGCTTTGCAAAGACAGGCTAGCAAAGAATGTGTGTGTGTATATGTACTCTGGGATATATTGCAAAAATATTTTTTCTTGTGTATTGTTTGTTACAAAGATACTATCAAAACACCATATTTGATTTGAGGTTCTTTTTTTTTTTAGTCTAGATGGTAAATGCGCAGCGTGTTTCTCAAGCATTATAAACTACATGCTGCCTGTTTGGTTAATAACTAAGGCTTTATCTTGGAACAACACCTGAATGATTGCAACTGTTTTCTCTGGAGAATGAATGTTTGTTCAGCATGATTGGAAAGAAGGCGCTTTTTTTTTTTTTTATTTTCCTTTTTGGAATCTAGGTCAGATGGTATGTGAATTGTAAGCAAAATCAACTATATGATGAGTGCTGCTATTTAGACCTGGAAACTTTCCAATGTTGCATTTTTAAGGAGAGATTCACTTTTTCATGATGATGAGTTTCTCCTCCTCTAAGAAAAGCACCATATCTAATGAGGAGCTAGATACTTCGTAATGTAAAAATGCAGGTAATTGATTTAACTGTCTAAATATCTATTCTAGATGTCACTCTTCCCCGCCTCAAAGCCTTTATAGCTCAACTGTTGTCACGGTTACACATTGAAGCTCTTCTCCATGGCAATATAACAAAACAGGTTGGTGTGATTCTTTAATAAAACAATTTTTCTTTAAAAGCAGCATAAAAAATGGAAGACTAGTTTAATCTTCTCATATCTTAAATAATTTTTACGAAATGTGATTTCATAATTTGACTTAATACTTTTTTATCGTTACGGGAGTATCACAGTGTCATTTTTTCCACTTTAGATTTATTAGGGTAAGTGCTGCTGCCCTTGTATTGCTCTTGTAAATGTAATAAAAAACAACTTATGATCTAAATATTTTAAAGTCTATGTTGCATGTCATTACTGTGATGTGATCAAGCTGCATGAGAAACAATGTGCTGCAGATCCTGCTTTTCCATGTAAAGTTTCAGGCTAATGAACAAAGATTTAAGAATCCAAGATCCTTCCAAATGAAGTAGTTTGTACAATGCTGAACAGGAATGGTGGGCCATAAAAAATAGGTGTCAGCTCTCAATTCTGTATTTTTGGGAATAAAAATCAGAAAACTGATTTTTGGTGTTTTTTGTTCTTTCTTCCATTAAAATAGTTTCTATTTGCATAGGAAGGCTAACCAACTATTTGAATATAAGTATCAATACAAAATGTAGCAGCTTTCTTGTACATTTTTGCATTCTTTTTTTATAGGGCTAATATAGCAGTATTTCTATGTTAGGCCAGCTCTGTGATACTTTACTAGTAGGAGATGTTATAAACACTGTTAGTGACTGCTGAATGTATGGAGAAAAAAGTTAACTAGTAAGGGGGCGGGGGAAATGAATGAGCCAATAGCACTGGATACGCAAAGTTTTCTATTTCAAGGATGTCTCTAAATTTTATTTTTTTTTTAATGGAGTATTCTTCATGTGGAGAAATGCAAAAAATAATCTCACTTTTTTCCTTCCTTATTTTTTACACATTGGTATATGAAAGTCAGTTCCTTCTGAAATATAACTGAATGACCAGATGGTTTAGATTTCCATGATAATGCAGTCATAGCAGAGAAATGCATTCTTTAGGTGGTATAAATGGGTGGCCATCGAAGAGTCCTACAGCTAGAGAACTGGGAAGGATGTACTGTTATGCCCATAGCTGTGTACTATTTAGAAATTACCTGCAAACCTCCCTGAATAGATGTGGGTGGGAAAACTTCTTTGTCCTTCAGTGCCTATGAGGTGATCATCACTGTCAAAGCTCAGAAATGTTAGCCTGCATTTTTAACCTGGATCTAAGAAATTTTTCTGACTAAAATTGAATCAAAATTTATGTACTCTTGTGACACCTTTCAGTACTGAAAATTTTTTTAGTGAATCTGTACTTTTTGAAAAATTAGACCTATCTAGCTGCTTAAAATTCCCATTTCTTCTTGAATTAATTTAATTCTAGTATTTGTGTTTTGACTTCCTTTTATTTATTTGTCACAGGTGGATGAATTGTAAACTAATCCTGTTCAGAACATCTGTCTGAACAATCTTCTTGTAAATATTTTGTTTTAATATGGTGACTTGATTGGAAGAATTTACAGATTTTTCTCTGACCTTTCAAACTGTTACACCTCAATCTTCTTGTCTTTGATGTTGGGCAGGGGCTTTAGAGGGTGTGAAGGGAGTATGTGTTTATTAAGTTTTCAGACTTTTTGCACATTTTTGATAAGATCACTTGTGTTACGAGTTTGTGGCAGTGCGAACTAAGAGATTTTGGCTTTCAGTCAAAACTGCTTTGTAGCAAGTTACTGTAATTTCCAGTATTCAGGCTACAAGAACACATAGCCCTAACAGGTAAAGATTTTGAAGTTAAGTCATTGAATGAAACTAACGATTCTATTTTTTTTTTCACTACTTATGATTTTTTTATTATTTTTATTTTAATCCATCAAATCAAATAAAGTATCTGGACAATGAGTCCTAATACTATCAGCACAGCAACGGGACACAATTGAACTTAACCATTAATTTGTTTTCTTAAAATTCTGTCTGATGAGGTGTCATTTGCTTTGCAAACATACGTTGTACGTATCTCATTTTCAAACTTTGAAAGATGAGCACATCAAAGTGGTGAATGGAAAGGAAAAAAAAAGCCCATTGAACTTTAATTTCAAAAGCGATGTGGAGAAGTAGTTAAACTTGTAAACAAGATAAATGTAAAAAAACTGCACAAACCCCTCGCCCCCCCAAGCCCTCAATTCTTCTCATCTACTTTACTACTGTATTTTTATTAAAGTACAACATTTCTACTTTCTGTTCTTTTTTCTTTTCTCTCTTGTCACCATCAGTATCCAGGAAGTCTTACCATGCTCCTAGGTACAGAATAACAAATGATCATTAAAAATCCTCATACATTTTCTCTTCCAGGCTGCATTAGGAATTATGCAGATGGTTGAGGACACTCTCATTGAGCATGCTCATACAAAGCCACTCCTTCCCAGTCAGCTAGTGAGATATAGAGAAGTGCAACTTCCTGACAGTAAGTTAAATGATTTATTTACAAATTTTTGACACATTGGCATTTAAAGATGAGTATTACTCTGTTGCTAGGAGTTTGTTTCAAAATCAGACTTACTTCAAATTATTTTAAGCTTTAGATTTAAAAATATAATTAGGCTGTGGCTTTATTAATAAAATTATACACTAATGTATCATCTTTCTGGTATACTTGAACATTAATTTGATTTCATTTTTAATCTGTGTATGTAAATTTGACTTCTTGGACATGGGAACAAGATGATCTTTAAGGCCCCTTCCAGCCCAAACCATTCCATGACTCAATCCTAATTGACTTGGTATGATTTATGGAACTAATATGGGGCCTTGTCCCACTCTCTGCTACACATAGTATACACATTTGAATATGCATCATTCTTTGAGCACTTTTGAGTATTAATTTACTATTTGGTGAAGGATTGTCCTAAATGACTCTTGCTTTTCCAGAAAAAATAAAAGCTCTTTCACAAATAACTTTGTTTTTACTTCTATTGTGCAAAAATCCCTTATATATAACAAAGGAATGATGACATATGTAGCTCTACAGCCAAAGCAAATTACCCATAGCTAATCATCAGCCTGTGGAAACTGCCATATACCAAAGAAGCTATTGGTATTCAGTGCTGAATTATTTTTAATGTTAATAAATATGTCTGAAAAATTATCTTTAAGAAGTATTTACACAGTAACGGCAATGCAAAATTCCACTCCAGTTCCAAAAATGTTTGCTTGAGAAGCAGCCAGTTTCAATTTACTTGCTGATGTGCTCAAGCTATGACATTTCAATGTGTTAAAACGGTCTTTTCTTTACTTGTTTCATGAGAAGTGTGCTGCTAGTGGAAATTTCTGCTTTGACAGTCCTAAACCATTTATTATAATTCTATTCCAGATGTGATAGACCTTTATCTTTTTAATTGCACACCGTAAGAATGTACATTTTTATGAACTTAAATGTTCTAACTTTGTCTTTTAGGAG
This sequence comes from Podiceps cristatus, assembly GCA_000699545.1. Classification (NCBI taxonomy): domain Eukaryota; kingdom Metazoa; phylum Chordata; class Aves; order Podicipediformes; family Podicipedidae; genus Podiceps; species Podiceps cristatus. The sequence goes on along the minus strand of KL286880.1, from coordinate 18,554 downwards.
GCTGGTTTGTATATCAACAGAGAAATGAAGTTCATAACAATTGTGGCATTGAAATATATTACCAGACAGACATGCAGAGTACTTCTGAGAATATGTTTTTGGAGCTCTTTTGTCAAATTATCTCAGAACCATGCTTCAATACTTTGCGCACCAAGGAACAATTAGGTAATTTTTCCCATAGTGATTACTTGTCTGTGTACACACATGCACGCATACTCATGCACTTACATGAGACATAATGAGGTGTTCTTTCCTTGCTTAGTGAATGCCATTTAAAGGGCACTTAGTAAATGTAAATTATTTTAACTGCTGATGACTCAAAGGAATGTTACTGTGCACATACTCTAAATAGAGAAGAAGCAAGCATAATTTTTAGAAGTGTGAAATATCTGAAACCAAGTCTGGCTTAAAAAATAGTTTGATCAATTACAGAAAATTTCGTATCTCAAATTTTTACCAAAAGGAGATGAGATCAGTTCCCTAAATTTCAGTTCTTCTTAAAGTATCAGCAGTAGTAGTTTGGTCTTTTCTACTTATGATCCTAATTCCAGGTGCACTTGATTCACAAGCCCTAGCTTAGAAGTACTGCCGTATGGGTCATGGTAAGCTGCCATGCTAAATACATTTCAGCTTTTTTAAGAATACAGCTGATCACCAATAAGTACAAATAATTGTTACCTGAACTAGTAAAACTGAGAACTGGTAAGGTTATTCCGAACAGGATGACGAGGAGAGGCAGAGGGTTTGCATGACTGAAATACTGGGGAGGAGGAGTACAGTTTCTCCAAAGGTGAGAGGTAGGGGAACATCTCAGTGTGATGACTTTGAACTACCAGAGAGATGAGGCAAGGTTAGATGTTTTTGTGAACAACTAGCAGAATCAGCCGTATCATACTGATCATGGGGATTTTAACTATCTAGGTATCTCTTGAAAATAGGACAGGACCCAGGTTATTTAGCAGGTTTTTGAAATCTGTTGGTGGCAGGCTTTGTATAGAAGTCAGAGGTAATAGCTAAAGGTGGGCGGGGGCATGGGGTGGTGAACCAGTGAGGAAGAACTGTGTGTGTCCAGCACAGACTAACTGCCAAATGATAGAGTTAACGAGATTTAGGAGGGAAGAGAGTAGAAATACCAGCAAAATTCAACAAATCTTCATAGAATTGTTAATAAGATCTTTGAGAAAGCTAAGGGAAAAAGAAGTTCAGGAGTTAGCAGTTTACTAAACAGTAACTCATTCAATAAATACTACAGCAGTACAAGAAAGAGGAAGAGAAAAGTTGGCAATGGTGGAAAAAAAAATGTTTTAGGACAGCTTTGTTAGTTTTCACTTAAATGTCAACTGTGACCAGATGATTTCCAAAATAAATACCAGGGATCAAAGTCCAAGGCTTACCTTTGAACAGGAAAATAACAGATTAAAGGTTATTTAGATAAATTAGAAGCTTTTAAAGAGTTCGGGTATGGTGAACTCTACATTACAGTTAAACAACAACAACAACAAAAAAGAACTGAAAACCCCACAAATTACAAAGTCCTGGAATTACAAATCTTATTAACTGAGAATTTGCAGATGATAGATGAGGTACTGGAAAAATAAACATGGGTAAATGCTACTATATGTTTCCTTAAAAAAGGAAAGGAGTAGGGAAATTACAGATCAGTCAGCTTAATTCTAATTCCTTGAAAATATGGAATAAGTTATCAAACCAGTTCTAAATTCATAGAAGATAACTGAGACACTGTTACTGGAGAAACTCAGGTCAAACTAACCTAACTTTTTTTATAGAAACAGAGTTTGACTGTATGGATGGAAGTCGTGATGTCATATGTCTCTTTTTGACAGTATGAAAGGCATGTAACAATCTCAAACAAGCTAGAGAAAGCGTCTAAGTGGAAGTGCTACACATTTGGATGCAGGACTGTTTGGAAAGTCACGACTGGAGAATAGAGAAGAGTAGTTCATTAGAAAAATGGTGTCCTACAGAGCTCTATTGTGGTCCAGTGCTATTTAGTATTTTCATCAAAACTCTGGATGATAGAATAGTGAATATGCTTAGTAAATCTTCAGATAATGCTAAGCTGTGAGAGGCTACAAGTATGTAGGAAGATAGAATTCAAAATTGGTTTGACATTTTGGAAACATGAATGAAGATAAGATGCAATTTGGTAGGAACAGTTTGGCAGGAATAATCAATGGCACAGATACAAGCTAGGAAGCAACTGGCTAGGTAGCAGTTACGGAGAAAACAATTTACGGGTTAGAGTGAAGTAGAATATAAATCAGCAGTGTCATGCTGCTATGTCAAACGCTGGGATATATAAATGGGAGCTTCCAGGATGCACACACAATAATACTCCTATGTTGTCCAGGTAAGGACTTTGAAATACTGTATCTAGTTTTGACATGAGCATCGAGGAAAGATTAGAGAGCTATAGCAACATTTAAAAGACTGAAATATGACAGATTGGTTATTAAAAGAGAAGACTGAAAAAAGGCTGGGGTCTTCGGATAAGCAAAAGCTGCAACAAAAAGGAAGGGAATAATATTTTCTTTGTATTTTATTGATAAGATGAGAAATAGTGGTCTTACACTGAAGCAAAGAGAATTCAGATTAGATGTTATGAAAAAATAAGTTACTAATGTTGAGTCTAATGAAGCACTAGAGTACAGCTTAATTTCTGTTTACCTAATCCTGATGACAGAATTCCTTTTGTTCTGTCTCGGTCTGCCTCATCTCCTCCTCACCCCTCCCGTGAACTGATCTTTACCTCAGTGAAATAAAGATGTTTTAAAAAAATACAGTGGCATATTTTGAAAACCTGCATTATTTCATTTATAATAGAGAATTAAGCTTAGCATACAATTGCATTCCTGTCAAATGTGCCGTGTTTGTCAAACTTCATGCTGGAACAAGGGATTTCTTTTAATTTGTGACTGTTCTTGTTTTGCCAAGGTTACATTGTGTTCAGTGGTCCACGTCGGGCAAATGGTATACAAGGACTGCGATTTATTATCCAATCAGAAAAGCCACCACACTATTTAGAAAGCAGAGTTGAAGCATTCTTAAAAACTATGGAGAAATGCATAGAAGATATGACAGAAGAGGCCTTCCAAAAACACATCCAAGCTTTAGCAATTCGTCGTCTAGACAAACCAAAGAAGCTGTCTGCAGAATGTGCTAAATACTGGGGAGAAATCATTTCCCAGCAGTATAATTTTGACAGAGGTAAGACAAATTATAATTCCTTTAAACCTGAATGCTGTAGTTTGGCTACACTTGTGACTGTTGAGTGTCATATTCATTTGGGAACAACTTAAACTTTTACATAGTTGGTGCATAATTTAATATATTTTTGTGATTTGTGTCCTGTATTTCTTCCTTCTGCCCTGAGAAAATACCCCATTTGTGGAGCCTGTGCTCTCACTGCTATGGGAACCATCAGTAATAGCAAATACAGTCTTTTTGGTCGACAATGACTAGCTGAACTGTTTAAATAATGAAGAATTTTGAATTGTCATCTAGCTTGGCCTTGAGAGACTGAGAGCTACTGACAAGGTTTCATGCTTTCTGTTTTTACTCTACTTGAATCTATATTATCCCTCTGGAATTTCTTACTGCTAGCTGTAGCCATATCTTCCATATCTAAATCCCACTTAACTTACTATTTCCCTTGACTTTTCTATCTTTAACTCCTTTCTACCCACTAGTAATTTTATTTCATTAATGATTCTCATATGACTAGAATTGTCAAAATCAGAAGTTCATACTCCAGCTTTAAGAAGTGAAAGGGTTTTTTTCTTCAGGTTTTTACATTTTTATTATTATTACTTTCACTGTTTTACTTCACTTAAAAATTTTCTCCCAAATGTCATATAATTTTGCAAACTGTTTTGTTGATTTTTTTTTTTTTTTTAATTTCCTCCTCGTAGAACTTCATATTAATTACTTGCAGCCTGCCTCACAGACTTGTTAGCTGCATATTTGTTCTCTGGCACCAATTTCTTTCTTGATCTTCCTGCTAACCCTAGGAAAAGCAAGCATGCTTACAACAAAAAAACATTCCTCCTTATGCAGCAGTGATATTATGTGATTAGTTCATTACAATTTAATTTATATGAAGTGATGTAGCTACTGAGACACATTGTCCCCAGACAGCTTAAAGATGATTATTCCTTAACAGGCATGATGTAGGCACCATTCCTTACAGTGATTTAAAAGGCCATCCTACCATTCTGTTTGCTAGCTGTGCATAAAAGCTATCGATAATCAGTCTACATTAGAAGTATGTAACATTGCTTTGAAGGTAATAGACAGAAGTAGGCATATCTTTTTTAGCTACTGAATAACATACGGTGCAATCAGTATTCTTCAAGCATGCATTTTTTTACTAAGTCCAATCAAATGGACTTATTGAAGTATAAGTTTCTGCCAAGCTTCTAATGATGCTTTTAGTGATGTAAATATCAGCTTTGGAGTTAAAAATGAAAAGCATATCATTTGCAGGCAATTACAGCATCTGAATTTGAAAGAAAAAAATACTTTGAATAAGTAGTGTGCTAATAAGCAAGTATGATTTGCAGACTTGTTCTAATTTTTACTGTTGGTGTGCAGATAACATTGAAGTGGCTTATCTAAAGACTCTGACCAAGGATGATATTATACAGTTCTACAAGGTAAGTTAGTCATGTAGTTAAAATCTTACTTGAAAAGAGACATAGATATAACTGGATGTTATGTGTGTGAACTATGAAAGCACATACTTATGCCTGTTTTAGGTAGATATGATTGATGTAGAAACCTTAATAATTCTGTTTTCTGAATTGTACTTAGTTTAACAGCAACTAGCATACTGTAAAAATTGTGGAGAAGGATTGGATTTTGTTGTATGGTTCGTTTTTTGGGGGGTGTTTTTTACTTACCAGCTCTTATTCTCCTCATTTCATTTATCCTTTCTTCCTGAATAAAAAATGTGATGCTCTATAACCAAGCTTGCCAAAATTGCTAATTTGTTCTGTTCTTTTCTTCAACCAGTAAATGATTTGGCTTACCTTGTGTGTATGAATTGTGAATGAAACAGATATTTTTAAAACTTTGTTCACTGTAAACACTTTTTTCCTTCCTCTCATAGTTGGGCAGAACAAAGGAACGGCATTGTGATGCAGTAACTGTACATTGCAACTCAGCATGACGTTGATAGATATCTAATATAAGCTATTGAAATACTAGGGAGGTGTACACACACAGAGCCAAAAAAATAAATTGGGCCTCATTCTTTCTGTTTTGTAAAAAATTTCATAGGCAGTGATGTGTCATTATATTGCAAAGTGTATATATTGTTTTATTACATACGGTTACGGAGCAGCTAATAGATCAGGGAATACTTTGAAAAAAATGTAGACATACGTCTTTGGAACTAATTATTGGATGGAAAAATTTCTGCCCATGAAGAAGCATGGGTATGTCTGTATCTGTGTGCTCTTTTTTTCTCTCTTGGCGGGAGTTGATGTTTTTCAAAATGCTTTCTCTTTTGTACTCTGTCATATCCTTTTCATTATCCAAGGTTACTTTTACATTACCATCTATTTTTATGAGATTTAGTCTTAATGCTTAAAACTGGTTATTATTTACATGGCACAGTGAAAACTAACATCTTTGGGTTTTTTTGTGGTTTGGTTTGGTTTTATTTGGGGGGGGTTAATAGCATGATAGCATGAGTGAAGATATGCAGCAAATACAAACTTAGTAAATGGAATTTCAGTAGCTGCTGTTTTTGTAGGAATCTGTACTATTTTGCTTATGCTAATGCTCAATATGCGATTATCCAGTGATAGTGAGCTAGTCCAGCTGAGTTTAATAATTGTGCTCAGGGTGATGTGCTTCCAGAAGCTGCTAGGAATTGAAAATGCTGCAGAGATTTTCAGTTGCATTCCTGATACTATGATAGTTAATGGCTGAATTCCTATTACTTCCTCTTTTTCTGAGTCCCAAGTAGTACATGAATTTCTTAACTTGATTGTAAAATAATTCAAAGTACTGTATAAGTGACTTCTAATAATAATTTAAGGGACATCCAAAAATTCATCCCTTATTTTAAAGCTTAAATTAAAATTTAAATGCTCTCATTCTTTTACTGTTTTATAAATACAACATCTGAGTGATTCTTCCCACACCTGAAGACTTGATGTTTTTTGTTGTAGGTGCTGTTAGCAATAGATGCTCCCAGAAGACACAAGGTATCAGTACATGTCCTTGCAAGGGAAATGGATTCTTGTAAGTATTGTGCTGAATATAGTATTTAATCGATTCCTGTTCAAGCAAGTCATAGTTAAAGACAGCCATATTATATGATACAAATACACCATAAGAAAAATTCAGCACTGGAGATTACATACCTTTCAGAGGAAAAAGTACTTCTTTTTATAGGTTTTCTTCACATGGGGGTTTCAAATTTTCTGACTGTTGTTTGTGGCCAAATTCTTCAGCCATTCTGAAGTATATTGATATTAAAACAATGTATCTTAAAATAGCACTTCTTGTTTCAACAGGGTATTTTAAAACAAACATAAAACTCTGTAATTGTCCTACAGGGAAAAACAAAACCAGGATTTGCATTATCAATACAATATGAGCTGGATTTTTTTCTTCTGACAAGCAATGAATGTCCACAATTTTATTCAAGCACTCTCAAAGGGGGGGTGTGGGGGGGTGGGAACCTAACCAATGAAAAGAAAACCCCCCACTAAAACACACAAAAAACCCAAACCCCAAAACAAAACCACAACCCTTTGTGAATGTCAAACATTTAAACTTGAGAAAGTTGAAGTTTATTTAGGTTTTATTTTTAAATAATCTAGATTGTATGTGCATTGTAAACCGTGTTGTTCCATTTTAGAATTCAAGAAAGAGAAGGTTAAAAGTGTTTCTGGTTAATATAAATAAACTGAGAGGAAAACCTATGTTGTTTTGTGCAGATTTTTCACAACTTTATGCTGGACTTAAATTCCAACATGTAACTGGTTTGCAAAATCAAGAATATTAAAGGCTTGTCTGTAGAACAGAAAGCAGCAGATAGGTGTGTGCCTGTCATGAAACTCCTTCCAGTCTCAGAATGATTGTTTTTTATGGTACTGTGGAGATAGTAACTCTGTAGCTGAGTAAGGAAGACTTGGTTCAAAGCAGCTTTCCAGTTTTCATGACTAATCATTGCTAAACAGAAATGGCTGATACTTTTCCTAGAGAAAACTAATTTTTAAAGTCTAGTAACCACATTGCCAGAGTGGTTTATTATTTGCTTGGAATGGTATCTTCCCAAGGCAAGGGTGAGCATGGGAGACAACAAGTGGTTACTCTTACAGAGATTACAGCAAGGTATTCTCTCCACATACTCCCCAATCCTAAACCATTTAATCTGGCATGTGGCCTCTCTCTTGACATGAAAGAGGCGTTGGGACTTTAATGTGTTTGCTGTGAGTACAAATGAGCATTCTTCCATGTGCAGGTGCCCATCCTCTAGAGAGTAACACAAAGGAGGAAGGATAAAAAGCTTCCCAGAAGGAACCCTTCCTCCTGAAGGCAGACACACCATTTTCTCTGAGAGTGGAAAAGAATTGGAAGCAGTAGAGTAGAGATCTGGGATTTTAGGAGGGGGAAGCACCTGAATTCTCAGGGTGAAGCTTAGGGTTTAATTTTGAGTATGGAGGTAAGGAGGGAGGTTTAAGGAATTTTAAGACTGGCAGTTCTTATGGACAAGTGGATTGGATGCAGGAAGAAGTTTTCAGGGGACTGGAGTAGGGCGTGCATGGGGACAAGCAGGGAAGACTTGAGGTTGCTATCCAGAATTTTGGTACATGGAGTAAACCCCATGCCTCCATAGGCATGTCCTTACTGAAAGATGTGCTGTTGTTGCATTGCTCTTGTTGCATCTACCACTAACATTTACTGCTGTTCTCATAGTTGGTACTCAAAAATAGTTTTAAGTATTCATTGATCGGTTGATGAGCAATTTTTATTTCTTCATTCTCTTTATGTGTAAGTAAAATGAATAAAAGCCACCGCCTCAGCACGTGTTGTCAAGTCAAATCATGGATTAAGCTCTTTAGAAATATAAAGATAGCCATGGAGTATAAAAGCAAAATGTTCAGAAAATCTTATTTAGAGATACTTTAAAATTAATAACCTGTAATTTATATAGAAACCTGTCTTAGAACACAGTTAATTGTCTAAAAGGTACTGATTAAATTATGGTCCTGAATTAATTTTGATGTTATATAGGCCCCGTTGTTGGAGAATTCCCATGCCAAAATGATGTGAACCTGGCACCAGCACCACCCCTACCACAGGTAAACCTCAGGCTTGTATTGTTAATATGGAAGTTTAGTGTCATTAAATATAAGTTTATATGGACAAACAAACTTGAAATTCATGTTGTTGTGGGGCTGACATTTCAGCTCTTTTGTCATCGTGTTATGTATTGTCATACTCAATAACCATAGGGATTTTTTTAAATTTTATTTTTAACAGTTTGTCCCGTTACCCTTGTTCCTCTATTCCATTGAAATGAAAGCTAATAGTAGTAGTTTACTGAGTATCTACAGTATGGAGTAAAATACAGATTATTATTGTCTAAAAATACTGATTCTACATGATTGGATATATCACGTGCCAAGAGAAAGATGCATATGCATCAACAAAATTATCATCTTTGTTTCAAAACCAAACCAAACAAACCCAAAACCAGTAACAACAAAACTAACTATCTGGTCATTATCTTAAAGCCTAAAATATTAATGCACATTCTTGTCAGTGCATAACCTGTGGAGGAAACAATTTGACAAATTCTATTCATGAAAGTATTACAGATTTCACTGTGTGTTTAGGTATGATAGCACTGGGCCCTTGCTGGACCTTAAATGAATTTTCTTGAAGAAGGACGGTAATACTTGTCCTAGTAGATAATTAACTTTTTGCAATGCAGCAGTAGATCTGTGTTCTTATTCAGTCCGTATAGATTAAATAATCACCATGGGTGGAAATTTCTGTATGAATTATATGTGGATATGTTAGCCATTATGACTGAAATATTGAAAAGTTACTTTATTACTGCTGCTAAAAATAATGGCTCATTGAATTGCTCTTGTTTTTGTGATCTTACCTCTGATATTCAAAGGATGTGTGAGATGTTCTGAAGCAGAATTTGTAAATGAAAAGCCAAGCTCTGCATTTACTAAAGTTCCTGCCATTATTAGTAATGCAATTAATGCATTATTGCTATTGTTTTAAATTATGTAGAGTAAATATGAAACCATTTATTTTGTAAGAAGTAACACAATATTTTGGGTGATCCTGTAATCATGAAATGTGAATCACTAATATTGTAGAAAAGAGTAAGAAAAATGTGTGGGTATGTAGCTGTAGCAAAAGTTAAAATGAAAAGCGAGGAATTTCTCTTTTCTGATATTGAGCAGACCTTTTCTTGCATACGCTTCTTTGCAGCCAAGTGTGATTGAAAATATGACTCTCTTTCCACTGGTGAAACCACATATCAATTTCATGGCTGCAAAACTGTGAAGAACCCCAATGGATGAAGAAATGCAAATGATCAGTACTGACATGGTTTCAGGGGACTTCATGATGAACAAAATTATTAAAGATCATTAGGATAAATGGTTCTGTCCGTTATGAAAGTCCCAAATTCCTTCTTGGTTCATTTGACATTAGCTGTGTGTTAGGGATAGAGAGTATACAAAAATCAGTTGTGGTCATGTGTCATTTATATTACAGACAACCTGTTGAAAACCAAAATCAGCTGAAACAATAATAATAACAAACTTGTAGATGCAGTATATTTTAAAAATAGTATATCCCTTCAAATTTTCATTTTGATAAAATAACCCTCCAGAGGAAACAAAATTGTTTGAAATATCCTTTTTATTCCTAAAAAACACCATTAGTATCCCAATATCTTATTGGGAGCTGGAGGGGGTGAGAAAAGTAAGTCCTTTTTGGGATGGGGTCAACAATTTTTCTTAAAAATAGACTTTCACATTTTTTTGAAGTGACGTGTTGAACGATACTTTTTTAATTGATCCTTAATGCAGCCAACATATTTTCTATTTAAGTTTTGTGAAGACCATTGGCAGGGGGGAAGGCAATTTGACAACACAGTAGTGAGAGAATTGTCTTAATGAGAATAATTGAAGATACAGGCATGATTTTAATCTTTCTATACAAATTTTGGGACATTTTATATTAAAACTAGTAAAATGCTGGAAACACTTTACTAATGCATCTTATTTTTGTTATCAAAGTGTTGTCCCAGTCTCTTGACACTCAACATCCTGTTCAATTTTTCAGTGTTACTGTGAATTGTCTCCATTTGGTATATAAAATACTTCATTTGGTGTCAGTTTTTGTTTTCAGTTGTGCGTATACTGATGGAGGACTCAGTCTATTTTGCCTCATTTGTTATGTTAGGTCTCAGTCCAGCAAAGTACTTACTGGTGCAAATAACTTTAAGCACATGTTCGTTCTTGACTCAAACTCAATGTCAAAGATGGGCCCTGTAACGAATCGGATACATCCCTGTCCTTCGGGAAGGCGTTTGGGTCAGTGCAGTCAGTACTGGCTTAGCCGTATTGCTGCAGCAGGGGATGCGGTTCAGGTTACATCACAAAATGTTCCTTCCTGCTTCATTTAAGAAGGCTGCACAAAGCTCAGAAGGCTCAAGAATTATACTGAAATACTATATGTATATGTATTCCATAATTTAGTAGTGGTAAAACAATATATAGTGTCTATTCTTCACCAAGTTTACTGACTTCTGCAGAGTGGCCCTGCACTGGGGACAGCCCCCAAATAGAAAAAGGTAGGGGAGCATCTTACTAAGTTCAGTGCATAAAAACTTCCTTGAACTTACTAAGTTCAATGCCTGTTCAATGCATAAAATTGACTGTAATTATTCAGACAGGATAGAATATGCTGAAGGTAAAAAATCTGGTCATCGGGTGTTTACTGAGAGTCTGTGTCTTACAAAAAGAACCTGAAACTAAGGCCATGATGTGACATGAATGTTGTCATACGTCAGATTCCTGGTATATTTGATAATCTGTTCTAGTCATTGAATCAATGTTCCTTCTTAACACTGGCTCTGAAGCCAAATTAAATGAATGCTTGACAGGGTAAGGGCCTTAAGTTGTGCTTAACAGAGAGTCTCTTCTAATTGAATAAAAACAGTGTATCTGAAAGTTGTTTTAAAGGTTAACAGTACATGTTTCAACATCTTTTTAATAAATTTGATGATAGTTTGTGATGTAACCTGTTGCTAAGGAAGGCCACTAGCATTTTTTTGTAGCCTGAGGAGAAAAAAAAATTAAACATAGTAAAAGCAAAACCAGTAAAGGTGTCTCTGTTCACCATATTTTTCATGGCTCCCTCACATAAAATGGGCTTTTTACCCTCTTGCATTTCACTTTTGTTTATAGTTTTTCTTTTAGTAAAATTATTTGTATTATATATATTAAAAATTTTGAAAACATTATAAAATCTATATTTTGGGATTTAGTATTTAAACATACCACTCTTACGGTGAATAAAATGAAATGGCTTCTATCGTATGTAAAAATAAATAGATATATATATTCATGGAAGTACTATTAACTCTTAATTTTAACAAATTATATAAATAAATTGGAATGGCTGTGTATTTAACACAAGCTCCCAAATCATGTTTTCCAGAGGAACAAATGTAGAATTGCAAAGTTCTGTGACTGGATGTGGAAACCCATGTACTTTCTAGCAACTCTCAATTGCTTTTAAGTGTTCTCCAGCATTTTACAGTTTCTGAGTTTGATATAGCAGTAAATTTTGATAAACTCAGGCATACTAATGGGTTCATTTTAATGGATCCGAAGCTGCAGTGTCTACAAGCAATAAAAAACTACCTAGAATACACTGTAATTCAATTTTAGTGCTTGTTAATTAGTTTATGTAAGAAACCATAAATTATTATTATTACATAACTGTAATTTTTGCAAGTGCTATTTTAAGCAGTTGATGTGGAATTGGGTGCATGTGACACAGCCAGTATGACAGAGTGCTAGAGTTATTCTGTTTACAATAAACAATCTGAATTTAATGTTTGGAGTTCTTAATTTGTTTCATTTTAATTTTTTGCATACTGGTAATGTTACATCTATCAGTCTGTGCATGGTTTTTTATTATATACATTAATTGTGATTTTTCTGCTCTCCAGTTGCTTGGACTAGTTAGGCTGAATAGCATTGCTGGAGAAGTGTTCGTAGTCACTTCTAGGGAAGTTTCAGAGGACTTCTCCATATGGCTTCCCACACCTTTTAGGTAGATCCACCTCTGTTGCTCTCTGAGTGTATGAAAACTTGATAATATAAAGGTAGAAATATTTGCACAAGACAGGATTTTAATCATCAGATCTGAAATTGTAAATTCAGACCATCACTGCAGCCAGATTGAATCGTGCCTAGTGCAGCTTTACAGTGTTGCTTTTGTGAAATTACTTTCCCTGGTCATTTTCTTTGTTTTATGCACACCAGAAGATTATCTTTAGAAAGGTTAGGAGTAAGTGTGATTGTTGGAACAGTAAATAGTGTAAGTTCTGACAGCGTAAAGATACAAGTCAGCAGGCACTTCTGCTGTTCTCGTGAGGCTCCTTGAAGTAGTATCTGACAGTTAGCAATGGCAAGAGGCACGTTTGGTCCTTGGCATTGGGAAGAGTGGTTGGTACTCTCAGTGGAGAAATAAAATGCCTGCAACCCACTTGGAAGATTATTTGTCCCCGATGCCAGGGCTGTCTTTCTCCACAATGTTAGAGATTGATGTAAATCTTGATACATTGCCTTTGTTATCTTTTGCAAAAAATCAAGCTATCCAAATTTACTTTGACTGTTACTGTTAGCCATAAAAAAAAAACAAACCTGCTTGAGCTTTTTCAGAATACTGTTTAAGCACTTGGACGTGAGCTGCCCTTATTGATAATCTGTTCCACAGCGTAATCACAATATGTAGAGAAAGCATTATGCACCCTTTAAACGCCATTTATTGTTTTCTAGCTCTTGTTTTAACACAAGGTCAGTAGAATTTTCGTCTGCCTTCTCTCTACCATTTAACTGGTTAGTATGCTTTTGCTGTAGCTCCATGGTAGAGTGAAAAATTGTTATCTTCTACACCTTTCTTCATGGTTTTTTTTTCATATTTTTTTTTCAATAGCTGACCATTGAACTTACATGGTCCTCTACAATGATGCCTGGGTCCTTCCCTGGAGCTGATACCTAATTTGATATTCAAATTCAACTCTGAAATACTTTGTTTTCAAGTCAGTTTTAATGTTGTTGCTGCATGCTGCACAATACAAGGCACCTCTGCTATTTTAAAGGAAGAAGAGATCAGAAACTCAGGCACCTTTCTTACCCTTCGTGTAATTTCAAAAGAAGCCTGGCCTGTGTAGATTCTGCTGAAAGGCTTTTACTTGAATCATTTCAGAGTCTACTTACCATTCAAAGAATATACTCATAGTATGTGCTGTTGGTGGAATATAATGCTAATGGTATGTGAAATCTCAATTGCAGTTCAAAGGAAGAATGCATGTAAGACCAAAGGCCCAGCAGAATGGGAAATGTCACAATTAAACCAACTTATTTGAACTCGAGCAACTAAACAGAATTTAAGATTGAAAATATTTATAGCCTCTTGAATTAATATTTCTAAGGTACCCCAGGGCTGTTAACTAAAAGTGCAGCATTAAAGGATGCAGACACCACATTGCTGAGCATTTGCCGCTGTTTGCTTTTAGGACTCCCTCTTTAGTGATTTAATGCAAAATTTTGAATTCATTTTTTTGACTGTGCAGTGGATGAAGGAAGTGGACTTGAAGTTACTGCTGCACTGATCGAGGAAGTGACTAGGCTTAGACAGTGGGAAAGTCTACTCAGAAGCATCCAAATTTAAATCCTGCATATTTCTGAGGGTTCGTCACCACCCTATTATGTGTTAGACGTGCTTCCTTCTGCTTCCGATTTCCGTTACATCTATTCACTGCCCGCTCGGCTTCCCTTTCAAGAAGGGGAGCAAGGAATCGTGGTACTTTTCTAGTGACTGCCAAAGATGTAAACTTCTCACTGGAGCAGCAGCTGGAACTCACGACCCCCTTCCAGCCCTCCCCTCCACACAGAACTGGGTGTCCCGTGCTACGTGTGAGCTTATACAGGCACATATTCTGGTGATGAACACTTACTCTACAAAATTAAAATAGGTTCAACAGAAGGGAATGAGGAGATCCCCAACCTACATTACTAACTCCCTGGGAAGTGGGAACAATGAGCTATAGAAAGTTCTGGTAGAAGATGGAAATTAAGTTGACTTTTAGGTAACTTGCACTAACCACTGAGTTGTGGCATAAAAGAACGTGCTTTTTATGTGAAGTCTGTTGTAAAGGATGAGCTCCTGTGATGGGGGAGATACAAGGAGACCCACTTGCAAATTCCAGGGAGATGCAGGAAATCAATAGTAACACATCAACACTAATACATGGTTAAGGCTGATTCATTTCATGGTATTCTGGGAAACTGAATATAGAAAATGTGGGTGTGTACAGGTGTTAGTGAAAGCTGAGACTGGGCTTTGAAGATCTAAATTTTGGATGTGATGCCTTATAATGGATATGGGGTCTTAAAAATTTGCCAGATACTATTGAAATGGTGCACTTGATAAGGCAGTGTTGGAACTGGTTTAAAACATCGGAAACATGTAAACATTTCATAGCAGTAGTGCTCAAAACTGTGTCGCTTGATATTTTTCAAACTTCCCAACTTGCTTTGGAGTGAAGTAAGTTTAGCAGGACAGGTTTCAACCCAAACAATCATTTGTGCGTGTGTGTAAAAGCCAGGGAAGGTTTGGGATTAGTGCCCATCAAGTGCCCTGGGGTCAGGAAGCTGCCCAACAGGTCAACATTTCCCCACTTTATCTTTTTGTCATTACAGTAACTTTTAGTCTGCTAAGACTTGTGTGTTCCAAGCCTTCTGCAGTACCTGGGGGTGGGGGGAAGTGTTTCTTATGACCACTTAGTGCAAGGGAAGTTCTCTGTTTTGACTGTGAGGTACCAGTATCATTCACTGGCACATATCTGTTAATGGTGAAGCTTCAGGGATCTGAAAAAAATCTCTGCAGATAATTCTCCCATTCACAGATTTGATTAATAGCCATTTCCAGATAAAATTGTAGGAAGAGAAAGTAATTGTGACAATTCTGCAGCATTGACTGTATTTTAGGAGCACAGGAATCTGTATGTATAACTGGATCTCCACAAGCTGATTGTTTAGTTCTGATACTCTGTGTATCTTCAAAGGCAGAGATGCCCGCTGTTCATCTCGCATTGCGTCATGTCTCTCTGGCCAAGGTGAGATGACCAGAGTATTCCCGTTGTCCCATCAGCCAAACGTGTCGCTGACGTCCCTTTAGTACTGGCATGCACCGGGTGTGGGCTGCACACGTGTTCTAGGATTTTTTTTTTTTCTGTTATTAGAACTTACCTTATAATGGTGGCAAGCTTGATACAGAAAATTATACAAAGATGGCATCTACAGTATGTCTAAGCCTGGAGAGCCACACTGGACTGCTGCTGAACTTAGCAAAGTGGGAGATTTAAGCAAGTAGAACTATTTCAGAAATAAATCTGAAAACAGGTGCTATACAACTGCATTAGGAGACTGATCTGCTGTTGTATGCACAATATGATTTTATCGCTAGGAATAATCTAATAAAAATGTACCTTATGCAGCCTTTTCTTGGAAGTAGGCATATTTAAGTATGGAATAGTTTATAAGCTTTGTGTAACTTGAAGAATGCATATACAAAGAGTGCTTGTAGTTTGGATTTTTCCCTTGAATTTAAATGTCAGTAATCATTAGTTTAAAGATGTTATGAATGTGAAAATACAAAAGATTGTATGAAGCTCAATGTATACAAAATGTAAGCGTGAGCTGGGGTGCTTGACCACACTGTGAGCCACTTTAAAAATAATGTTGAAATGGAAGATAATGCATATAAGTTGAAAGCAACTAGTTGCATGCCATTTTGCACTTCTTGTCTGATAATCATGTCTATCTGTCACGTCATTGTGTATAAATTTATAAATTCCTGTGAAAAGGGGTCATGTGTTATGTCTGTAAACTACCAATGCACACCTGTAGCACTGTACGACCAGTAATTTGTATTAGGCTTTTTTAAATGTTGAATTGAGTAATTAAGAGTGAATACAAGACCTGATTTTCAGTACAGTTTGCAGTGTCTGAACAGTATCAATTTTTTTGACTTTTGAAAGCCACAGAATAAAAGTAGCAGAATCTTTTTAATTTTATTAGCTCTCCATTCTCTACCAAACAGACACAGAAAAAAAGGCAGTTGAGATAATTAATAACTACATACTTAAGCTGGCCTGACAACTGGAGTAAATGTGTTGCCTTGTAGTATAGATTATAAAGTATGTCTATCTTAACAATGGTTTTGGCATAAACTCTGGTTATTTAAAATAATCTTAGATACTAATTAGGATAGGTTAATAGTACTGGAAGTCTTATATAGAAATAAACAGAGTCCTATAGTTTCATAGTTTGCTGGACTGAGCTCTGATTTGGCGATGGTGTTAGAGATCTTCCGTGACAGAGATCTGTTAGAAAGATGCTGGAGGTGCTGCCTTGCTATTCCCCGCAAGTAAACATGCAAGTAAAAAGATAAACCCCAAGATAATGTATACCTACGTTTGTAAAGTATGCATTTGCAGGGTAATTAATATTTTTTTTCTTAAGCTAAAGTAAATAATACACCTTCTCAAATGTGTGTGGAAAGGTTTAATATATCTGGTTGTCCAGCAGCTCAGGAAGAGGTAATTGTTCAGAAAATGGACTGCAACACAAAATCAAAACCGAGTGTAGATTTATGTGTATGATTAAATAAGACTAGAAGGGGTAGCATAATCAGTAAGCTTAAACTATTTTACTTACTCTGTTGGTAATTTCTGGTTCATTGAACATGCTGTCATGCCCTCTTATGTGATACCAGAAGTGTACTGGCAACAACATGCACAGTCCCGGTAGACTGGTATTGAAGGAGAGAGAGCACGATTTGGAGAGGTGGAATGAGAAGGAATAGCACTATGGTATCCACAGACCAGCAGCAACTCGTCGATATACAAAGCTGGATTTGTAATTTTTCTTCCCGGTCCTGAAAGTATGAGTGGCTAAAGGTATCAGGAGAGGAGAGTGATCGCGTCTTTGTTGGCCCCTTGCAATCCTCAAATGCTTTAAGCAGTTTGTTCTTGAGCAGCAGCAACATCAAATCAAATCTTACTCAACAGGTCTTTCCTTTAGTTAAATTTAATATTAAATGTTGCTACCTTTTCCTTCTTAAGAAGTTTAATTCTATCTCATCTTTTGCAGTATTTATAGTGCACTAATCAGTGCTGTTTCCAAGCAGTTACCTGTGCCTCCAGGTAATGACTCTGCATACGTATTTGAAATTACCTGTCATATCTAGTCCCTAATCTTTGGAATGAACAACACAGCAGAACGGGGTGTTTTATTTATGGTGATGCAAGAGAGTGAACGATCTGAAGTTTGACTGTTTTGGTCCCTTCCCAGATGAGTTTTTAGAGCTGGGACTTACCAGAATATTTTTTGACCTAGAAAGTCAAGTAGAAGTGACTTAATTGACAGTAAATATTGAACTTAGTGCCATTTCTACAGTAATTTAAGAATAGGATTGTATGCTTAGTTTGCAGAGGAATGTTCAGTTTCACGTTGTAGTCGTGCATATTAAATAATTAACGTCCTGCTGTTTGACCAGGTTTGGGTAGGGGAACACCAGGAAAGGAAGAATTAAGATAGATAGATAGATAGATTTTTTTTTTTTAAGGTTTTAGCTGTTTAAAAGTTTGTTTTTTTAAAAAAATGCTATGCAAGAACAGTAATTCATAGCTTAATTTGTAGAAAATGTCAAGTTTTTAAAACAGGTCTGTTTTTTTTTTCAATGTAAAGTTTTATTGCTTGGAAAACAGCATATACTTCAGAATAAAAATGTCAGCTTAAACAATTCACCATGAAACAAGAATCTTTCCTTCACACTGTAATTAAAATTCTTCTTGGTGCTATATGATATGACATTTGCTGTTACTCCCTGTAACAATGTGAAGAATTGTGCATCTCATCTTTATGCATGAAAATTATTTTCTTCATTCCACTGAGGAAAATCATGTTTGTACGATGCTACAGATAAAAACAGAGAGAACTTTAAATGCTTAATCTGAGGAAATAAAACACTTTTAAATCGCTGAAGTTGTCCAAATGTGTATTTTACAAGGGGCAAGACGCATCAAGTCGTTCTCTTCGCAAGTTTAGCACCTTGTTTATGTGCCCTGTGCCCTACGGTGGCTGCCGGCTCGGCCCCGGGGCTCCCTCCTCGCCTCCGCCGGTTGCTGCCGCCCTCACCCGGGGCAGGCCCAGGTCCCCTCGGGTCGGGGAACGAGGCTG